>PVHX01004113.1:25112-131145 GCA_004024805.1 Geosciurus inauris
GGTGGCTCACGCTTGTAATCCCAGCACTTAGGGAGGCTGAGACAGGAGAATCGCGAGTTCAAAGCCAGCCTCAGCAATGGCGAGGCACTAAGCAACTCAGTGAGACCCTGTCTCTACATAAAACACAAAATAGGGCTGGGGATGTGGCTCAGGGGTCGAGTGCCCCTGAGTTCAATCCCCGGTACCAAAAAAAAGAAAATAAAAGAAAATGGGGAGAAGTAAATGACTACCCGGGGGCACAATAACCCTACTTTGTTAGTCTAAGAGATACACTTAAAATATAAGTCTAAAGTTCCTCCCTCCACATCATGATTGAGGTATTTCAGATTAAAATTAAGTGCTGGAACACAAACGTTACAGGAATTATTCATATAATAGCCCATAGTGAAAACAATCCAATGTCCATAAAATGATAAGTACATAAACAATGTGGTACATCCATACAATGGAATATCATTTAGCAATAAAAAGGAATGGCACACATCAATGTGAACACAGTTAATGTCACACTGTACATGTAAAAATTGTTAAAATACAAAACTTTTTCCTATTTCACTAAAAGAAAAAAAAATGAAGTACTGATAAACAGTGCAACATGGGTGAATGCTCTTCTAGTGAAAGAAACCATAAATACAAGACCATATATGCATAATTTCATTTATATGAAATATACACAACAGGCAAATTCATAGAGAAAGTAATTAGTGGTTGCTAGGAGCTGGAGGTAGAAGAGAACAGGGAATGACTGCTAATGGGTAGAGGGTTTCTTTTTGAGGTGGCAAAATATTCTAAAAATAGAGCAGTAATAGTTGCACAACAATGAATGTTCTAAAAAACCACTCAATTATACACTTTAAAAGGATGAATTGTATGGTAAGTAAATTACAACTCAGAGCTAGGAATATAGCTCAATGATAGAGTACTTGCCTAGCAGGCTTGAGGCCCTGAGTTCAATCTTCAGTACCAGGTAAACAAAAAATACACACACACACACACACAGACTTCTCATTAAAGCTGTTATTTTCAAAAAGGTAAAAGCAAGTAAACAAAGTGCCATTGATACCTGAGACATAATAATAAACACTTTAAAATGTCAGGATCAAGGTAAGACCTCAGCAAAAATGCAATTAACCTATTTGTACATGAAAAAAACATCAATATGGTACAAAGCACAAATCTGACTACCCTGATGAAGCTAATAAATACATCACTTAAAAAAGAAACAAGATTACCAGGAATTTGTTGTAATGATTACGTGCAGAATCAAACCTACCTTTGGTTTAAAAGAAGCAGAAAAAACCTGTGATAGTTAAGGGTTCAGACATGGAAAACAGACTGACCTAGGATCTAAACAGAGTCCCTATTGCTAGTTCCATGATTCTGAGGAAGTGACTTAACCTTATTGAGATTTAATTTTTTCATCCAACACACAGGAAGTTGTTGCTACTATGTTGTTACTATGTAACCAAATTAATATTTTGCTTTCAACTTTTTCAGCTTTTATGATTAGAAATATCTCCACAATTAACAAATATTTTAACTTCTATATTTTTCTAGTATCTTAACTTTTCATATTTAACTATTCATTTTCATATTTTATATTTCTCTTTTCTATTTAATTTTTTAACTGCCACACAGAAAATAAAAAATTTTATGGGGTACATGTGATGTTTTGATACATGCATACATTGTACAATGCTTAAATCAGGTTAAACATACCTATCTCCTCAAACATACATCATTTCTTTATAGTAAAACTTTCAAAATCTTTTCTTCCAGCTTTTTGAAATGTAAGGTGCACTGTCATTACCTGTAGTCACTCTTCTGTGCAATAGCACACCAGAATTGATTGCTCCTAACTGTAACTCGGTACCCATTGATCAACCTTCCCCCATCTCCTGTATCTGCCCTTCCATTTACATTACTTTACTTAACACTCTTCTGCTAACTTTCTTTTATTACAGTTTTCCAATTTGGGGTTGCTGTTATTTCCTCTAAAGTCATGTTTTTTCCTGCCTCTAGGCTAGAAAGTTAGTGTTCTCTTTGTCTTGAAATTCCTATCCTCCTGCTATCTCCCCATCTTCAGAGCTTGTATTACGCTTGACTTTCTCAGGATTGTAAGAAAATGTTAAAACATGTTCATAGCACTTCTTTTTATAAAATATTTTTTAGTTATACATGGACACAATATCTTTATTTATTTTTATGTGGTGCTGAGCACACATTATTTTTATGTGAACCCATTGCCTCGCATGTGCGAGGCAAGCACTGTCACTGAGCCACAACCTCAGACACATAGCACTTCTTTTTTATTTTTGGTACCAGGGATTGAACTCAGGGGCACTTGACCACTGAGCCACCTCTCCAGCCCTATTTTGTGTTTCATTTAGAGACAGAGTCTCACTGAGCTGCTTAGGGCCTTCCATTGCTGAGGCTGGCTTTCAACTCATGATTCTCCTGTCTCAGCCTCCCTAAGTGCTGGGATTAGGCGTGCGCCACTGCGCCCCGCTAGCACTTCTTGATTATATTCAACGTGTCCGTTTCCTCAGTAGACTGACTCCTCAAGGGCTGGCAATAGGTCTGTCAGCCTTCTTTCCTGTAACCCCTGTACACAACTGGTGCCTAGAACAGAGTGGTTAGAACTCAGTAAACACCTTGTAAATGACTGAGTGAATAAATAATGATTGTGGTCATGATGTGCTTCTTTGGTTTTAACAGATTCATTATATTGTTTCTTTTGATCACTTCAGATCATATTTCCCTTCCATTTGTATCAATTTGATAACCACACTGGAGTTCTATTAATTATTCATCATCCTCATATGACTACCAAAAGCAGAGCTGCTGAGAATCTAGCTTTAGCATATATGGATATTGTACCACTTGATACTCAGATTGCTAACTAAACCTTGCATGAAGCAAACCATCCAAGTATTCATTCACCAGCAAGTCTAAAAGAGAAAGAAGTGAGCAGCTAGAGAATAACTTCTGCAGGGTATCCAGCAAGGGTAAAAAGCTGCTGTTCCTTCTCCTCTCTCTGCTGTACTAAGGTTTTTAACAAGGCCACTTCTCTTGCTGCCTGCAGAGAGTGTGCTGCTGATCAGAGGCCCTGAATGTTGCCTAGTCAAGTGCCTCCACTTCATTCTGTATGAGCCAAATTAAATGTTGATAGACATCATCATCTGCTTTTAAACCCACATTCTCTGTCTCTGCCTTTCTTCTAGCAAGGGGAAGTCTCTCAAACCTGAACTCCATTTTATGCTACCTATTCTTAGCATCCATACCAGCTCTTAGGAAAGCAAGACAAATAACAGAAACAAATGAACAAGAGGCTTCTATCTTCCAGTCCCTACCTGTTCTTTGCAGCTTTTCACTGTCCTCCCTTTCTTTCCCTTTCAGAGGAGGTCTGTCCCCCAACATGATTTCCTCGGTTTGCCCGGCCTTCTTGCTCTCTAGTATGTATGGTCATCTCAGCAGATGCCAAGGCATGCCCAACATTGTTCTCATTTGACCTTTTGATATCACAATCTACTTATGCATTTCCCAATGATAACCTACCCTAAAATTCCTCCCACTTGATCATGGTACACTCTTTTTTTAATATATATATTTTTAGTTGTAGATGGACACAATATCTTTATTTATTTATTTTTATGTGGTGCTGAGGATCAAACCTAGTACCTCACACGTGCAAGGCAAGCACTCCAGGCAAGTGCTCTACCACTGAGCCACAACCCCAGCCCGCATGGTAAACTCTTTTAGCATGGTGTTTTTTTTTTTAAAGGCACATTTTTTTGCATTATAAAAAAAAAAAAAAAAAACATTTTCAACTTTTATGAATTCATTTAACAGCATTTACTGATTATTTGACATGCTCAAAGCTCACATTATTGATCAGTTTTGCAGATTCAGAGCTACTCTTCAAATTAAAACCAGCCAATCAATGAGAGATCACATGTGAAGCTGGAGTATGACATACTCATGAATGGCACTATACAATCACAGGAAACACACAATGCTAACCTATTCACTAGCAACATAAGAACCACAGAAAGTCAATGTTAAACTCTGTTCTTGTTTTCATGGATACATAGATATAATAAACTTCTTTTCTGCCCAACACACAAATTGCTTCTATGTTTTGTGATTCTTAGGGGGAGATACTATAGAAATAGAAAACAATGGATATTCACTTTCCCAGCCTTCCTTGCAGTTAGAATCAAGTATATGACCTGGACTTGGCCAGCCTGGACACTTCTACCCTGAACTTTGACTATAAAACTGTGACAGCAAAGAAGCAGGGACCAAAAAGGATATATTTTGGAGAAGCAAAGACTATAGCAGCAACAGTGTGAAGTGTGCAGGAAAGAAGTGGAGCACTGAGGCATTGGTGCCCAGTTTTCAGTGCCCTGGGTGACAGCACCCATACTGCAGAGACAGAGGCATCAGAATCCTCTGTAGACTGGCCCTGAAGTGTTATTCTGGGTCCCAGGTGCTCCCTAGCCTCCTTTGTTGTCCATTTTCCACACCTGCTTCTATGCCCTTTCTATAAATTTTCTAAGCTATCCAATGTTCTTTCAATAAAATTCCTTTCTGTTAAAATCAAATTCAGTTCTGTTGCTTCCAAGAACTTGGATACAATGAGCTAGTAGCTAGCAGATAATAAAGGACAGATTAATCCAATTCCAGCAAAATAATATTTGTTGAGGACCCACTTAGGATACCTAACTTTGGGAGGAAGGTTAGATTCAATGAGGTACAACTCTCAAAAAAAGTAAACTACACACTTTTGAAAGAGTCAGCTCTCAGTTTTGGTGGGGGACTGGCTCCAGGAAACCAAACTCTGTGGAAGCTCAAGTCCCTTATATGAAATGACACAATATTTGCATATAACTATGCATATCCTCCCATGTACTTTTTTTTTAAAATATTTATTATTTTTTAGTTATAGGTGGACAGAATATCTTTATTTTATTTTTATGTGGTGCTGAGGATCGAACCCAGTGCCTCCCACGTGCTAGGCGAGCACGCTACCACTGCGCCATAACCCCAGCCCTCCCATGTACTTTAAATCATCTCTAGATTATTTACACTATCTAATACAATGTAAATACCATGTAAACAGTTGTTATACTGTATTGTTTAGGGAATGGCAATGTATTTAGTACGTAATTTTCTTTTCAAATTTTTTTATATTTTTTTAGTTGTTGATGGATCTTTATTTTATTCATTTATTATTTACATGTGGTGCTGAAGATCGAACCCAGTGCCTCATGCATGCTAGGCAAGCGCTCTACCACTGAGTCACAACCCCAGCCCTCTTTTCAAATATTTTGATCCACAATTGGTTGAATCTGTGAACGCAGAACTCATGGATATGGAAAACAGACTGTATATATATATATATATACACACACACATATATAATATGTTTTATTCAAGTATACTTTTTGGCACATTTGTAAAAATAAAGATAACATTATTGGTCCCTCCCAATGTCACAAGAAAATTATAAGAAAAATTTTCAAGGAAAATTTTGGGGAAATACATGTTTGTTTCTCCTTTGCCTAACAGTATCATTATAGTGCAAGGAAATAAAAAGCAGAATGCTACTTCAGGGATACCTTCTCTCTTAAATCAGGTTCCTAAGCCAACAGCAATTTCAAGGTTGTGGATAGCTTTTATCTTGCAATAATTCATCCTACAAGAGAAAACCATTTGCCAAACCTATTTTCATGATTCTCAAGCTTTACAAACAATATGGTCAAAGACTGCTATGTCCATTCAATCTCTGAGTATTAAAAGAAACATAATTAACATACATATTTCAATATGTAGAAGAAATAATGGTTGCAAAAAATCATAACACTACTTTGAACACAGAATCCTAACTCTAATGCCACTTGACACAGTTTGAGCATACAGACTGACATTAATACCTTTACTTCCCTCCATTCACACTGAAAATAGGCATTCCTGCCAATTCTGAGATTCTGAAATCTCTGTTTACTGCTTTATAGCCACTTTTCAAGTACATGGATTCCATATTCCCAAGTACATGGATTCCAGTCAAAGGCATTGATATTAATTAGCTACAATTATAAATAACAAAGTTGAAATCCCCAGGCAACCAGTATATATACTTTATCTATGCTAAGGGGATAGATAGTAACCCCTTATAGTATCAATAAGTATTCCACTTATTGATAATATCAGTGAAATAATACTTTTCTGAATTATTATACAATATAAAGATATTGTACAATATGCATAAAATGGGGGAGCTGGATACTATAACATACAATAAACCCTGGAAATTAAATTATGAACTTGGTCATATCACGCTTACTGATTGAGGCTGAAGATGTTCCTGTTATGTTACAGTTCTACAGTAAAATGATATATTTGGAAAATATTAACTGTGATTTAACAAAGGCTACCTTGCCCTTTAACAGAATAAAATAAAAAATTGAAACCCATCCTCCACCTGTAAGCTAAGCATTCTTTATGCAGTCTCAAAAACAGTTCCACCTCATTTTAAAGAAAGGATTTAAGAATTTAAAAAAAAATGTAGAAGCTGGATGTTGTGGTGCATACCTATAATCAGTGACTAGGGAGGCTAAAGCTGGAAGATCACAAGCTTGAGCCCAGTCTCGGCAACTTAGCAAGACCCTGTCTCAAAATAAAATAAAAAAGAGCTGGTGGCCTGGGGTTATGGCTCAGTGGCAGAGTGCTTGCCTAGCATATGTGAGGCACTGGGTTCAAGTCTCAGCATTGCATATGAATAAATAAAATAAGTCTAAAAAAATAAAAAGTTCTGATCTCTTAAAAAAAAAAAAGAGCTGGGAGTGTAACTCAGTGGTAAAGTGCTCTGGATTAAATCACTAATACCACACCAAAAAAAAAAAAAAAAAAAAGAAAACAGAACAAAACAAAAAGTCCCATAGTGGCAACAATAGTAGTAACATAGAATTCTTCAGCTTATGGAAATGAAATTTCTATATTCCAGCAACCTGGACTACCCACTTCCATAGTAATCCTGGAGATAAACTAAGATATTTTCAAGAACTGGCTTATCTGAGGAGAAACAAATAGATGAAATTCTATTTGTACCTACAGTTATAAACATACAGCTGAGCTTTTCTGACTTCAAATCTTAATATTTCACCATATTAACCATCTGCCCATCAAAATGAAATGGGATACTCACTTCATTCTAAAGCTAAAATCAGTAATCAGGGTAGAGAGAGTTGAAGATAAAGGTAAATTAGGATACCCGCTAATTTACAAACAGAAATTCTGAACACTGCCCAAAAGCTGAAGGACCCTGATGGAAGCGGAGATGGTTTTATTAAAGATAATCAACAGGGGACTGGGGTTATGGCGCAGTGGTAGCGTGCTCGCCTAGCACGCGGGAGGCAGTGGGTTCGATCCTCAGCACCACATAAAAATAAAATAAAAAGATATTTAAAAAATTAAAAAAAAAAAAGATAATCAACAGGGCTTGGGATGTAGCTCAGTGGTACAGTACTTGCCTAGCATGCATGAGGCCCTGAGTTCAATCCCACGTCCCAAAAAGACACAAGAAACAGGGGCTGGGATTGTAGCTCAGCGGTAGAGCGCTTGCCTCACATGCGTGAGGCCCTGGGTTCGATCCTCAGCACCACATACAAAGCAATAAAATAAAGACATTGTGTTCATCTGCAAATAAAAAAAAAATCTTTAAAAAAAAAAGATACAAGAAACAAAACTAGAGGGGCAAAAAGACCTTATATTTTATGTGTATTTTTTTAAATATACATTTTTTAGTTGTCAATGGACTTTATTTATTTATATATGGCACTGCGAATCAAATCCAGTGCTTCACACATGCTCTACCACTGAACCACAACCCCAGCCCATATTTAATGTTTTTAAATCCCTTCTTATATATAATCTGAAAAGATTTAAATCATATTTGATACAGTTTAAGAGTAGCTAATAGAGTTAATATTATTTCCCTGAGACTTCCTGGAAGATGACAGAAAAGTTATAAAAATGAAATTAAAATCCTACACAATCTCAACACCCAGAGATCAGCACATTAAATTTGCGGGGGAGAGGTGGTCCTGGGAATTGATCAGGGCTTCACACATTAGGCAAGTGCTCTACCACTGAGCTACATCCCCAGCCTCCTTTTATTTTTTTTTTATTTTGAGACAGAGAAGGTCTCACAAGTTCAAGACCCTCCTACTTCAGCCTCCAATGTTGCTGGGATTAGAGATGTACTACCTTCCATAGTTGGCTGAATAACTGCCTTCAAGATATCAGATCTAGAGGCTGGGGCTGTAGCTCAGTGGTAGAGCGCTTGCCTAGCATGCGTGAAGCACTGGGTTCGATCCTCAGCACCACATACAAACAATAAATGAATAAAATAAAGATCCATCAACAACTAAAAAAAAAATATTTAAAAAAAAATTAAAAAAAAAATATATCAGATCTAATCTCTAGAACCTGAAAATGTATATGAGAAAAGGTCTTTCTATGTAGCTGATTAAGAATCTTGAAATGGGGACATTATCCTGATTTATCCAAGTGGGGCCTAAGCACAATCACAAATGTCCTTATTAAAAAGAGGCAGAAGGAAATTACACAGAGAAGACAAGAAAGCGTTGTGACTGAGATTGGAGTGATGCAGCCAAAGAATCCTGGCAAAGCCAAGAAATGCTGGCAGCTGGAGAGAGCCCGAAGAGTCAAGGAAGGGTTCTCCCCTGGAGCCCTTGGCAAGGGCACTACCTTGTTGACACCTTGATTTTGGCCCAGAGATACTCATTTTGGACTTCCAGGGTTCCAAAACTGTGAAGTCCATGGGGGTTTTGCTTGTCTATTTGTGGCTTATTTCATGCTAGGTAAGCGCTCTACAACTGAGCTATACACCCCCAGCACACAAATCTATTGTTTTAAGCCACTAAGTCTTCCTAACCTAGTATAGCAGCCACAGGAAATTAATATACTTGGAATATTAAGAATTATTTTATATAGTTCAGATAATATACACTGAAACTTTTATGAAAGTACCTTTGAATTAGGTTCTTGTATACATGTTTATATATTATTCTATCATCACACATACCATAATTAGCCGTTCAATTCTTGATAAAAATTTAAATTTTTTCACTATTATAAATAATGTTCTAATGAATGGTATCATATAAAAGAAATTTTCTTGTATTTTTAAAATTTTTTTTAGTTGCCAATGGACCTTTATTTTATTTATTTATTTATTTATTTATTTATTTATTTATTTATTTATTTATTTATACACAGTTCTGAGGATGGAACCCAGGGCCTCACACATGCCAGGCAAGACTCTACTGCTGAGCCACAACTCTCGCCCCAATTTTCATGTATTTTTAATCGTTTTCTTGGGGTAGAGTCCTTGAAGAGAATTTACCTATCTTTTTTTTTTTGTACCAGGGGTTGAACTCAGGGACACTCAACCACTGAGCTACATCCCCAACCCTATTTTGTGCTTTATTTAGAGACAGGGTCTCACTGAGTTGCTTAGTGCCTTGCCATTGCTGAAGCTGGCTTTGAACTGGTGATTCTCCTGTCTCAGCCTCCCTAAGTGCTGGGATTACAGGGAGAATTTGCCAATATTTTCAGAAAGACTGTACCAATTCAAATTTGTACTCAGTACATTCTTACAATGACCAGAATTTTTTAGTTCTTGCTAATTTAAACAATAAAAATTGGTATTTTTGTTTTACCTTATAGGTTTTTGTTTGCTGAAGCTAAAATATATTTTTCACATTAATTAGCTAACTGATATTCCTAATTACAGTAATTGCCAATTTTGTGACATTTTCCCCACTGAGTTATTGGGTTCTTTTAAAATATTTACATGAGGGCTTCTTATTAAGGGTATTAGCCATTTATCATGTTGACTGCAAATTTTTCTCCTACATTTTTACTTACTTTCTAGCTATTTGCAGTACTAGGGAAGTGAACCCAGGACCCATCTACCATAGAACTATATCCTTGGCACTCACCACCTCCCCCCCCCCCCCCCCCGCCTTTTTTTTTGAGACAGGGTCTTCCTAAGTTGCCCAGGCTGGCCTCTCAAGTAGCTAGGATTACAATTGTGCACCACCACACCCAGCTTCTAGTTTTTGTTTTTGATATTTTTAACCTAAGAGATTTTTAATTTTTGTGGTATATCTTTTTTTTGTATGTGTAGTTGTAGATAGGCAGAATGCCTTTATTTTATTCATTTATTTTTATGTGGTGCTAAGGATCAAACCCAGTGCCTCACACATGATAGGCAAGTGCTCTACCACTGAGCTACAGCCCCAGCCTTGTGGTATATCCTTTGATATTTTTATCTCTTTCATTACTTTTACATTTAGGAAGTATTCTCTATGGAAATATTAAACAAATATTTTTATTTTCTTCTAGTGAATCCCATTCCTGCTTATTTAGAAATTAAAGTTTATCCTCAAAAGTCATCTACTGAGTTTGTTTTTACATAAACACAATAATATTTCCAAAAGTCAGTGAATCATTCCCACTAAAGTAAATCATAAATTTAATATCTTTTAGCGTTTTTCAACTCAACTAACTCCTTAATTAGTTTTTTTTTCCCAAGAAATCTGTCTTTACCAATTAGATTTTCAACACAAAAATAATACTAGATGGAAGAACCAATAAGTTTTAACTCCAAGCAATCAGTATTGGCTTCATAAAGCACTGGATTAAGAAAAATGCTGGGCAGAGAAGAGCAGCAGCATTACAGAGGCCCTAGTTCAGGGAAAGAAAACAGCAACAAATTCACTCTCTGCCCCTGGAGGGTGGGACTTGACTTCTCATTCTTCATCCTCTGTACTTGGTCTAGTGCCTTTTGGGTAACTGAATGATATCCAGTCCAAGGCCCTCTCTTTGAGGCATTCTAAGCAATTTAATACAGTGTTACATTATTACAATTTAACTTCCAATTTGTTATAGGGTCACTGAGACAAAGTCCATCTTCAACAAAGCAGAACGTTGCTTCTATTTATCCTCTGTTCTAAGATACACTGATGCTAATATCAATTAACTGTGCTATCTTCAAATCACATAAAGTGGCTAGTAACACTATTAACAGTCAATAAACAGATAAGCAACCCTTCATTGAAACTGAGGAATAATGTATTCAACTGTTCAGAGAACTGTTAGAATAATTCGAATTGCTTACATTGAATAAACAAACCTCTTGTACATAGAGAATGAATACACTAAATAGAATACACCATGGCATGATTTATACGGCTGTTTAAAAACAAATCTCATGCTCTCTGAATGATTTCCTAAGTAAGAGATAAGTTTAGAATGCAGTTAATATTTACATTTTTTAAATCTCTAAAATGTTTTTTAAATGCCATTAATAATTCACTTTTTCTAAGTGAACTGTTGTTGATGGACCTTTATTTTATTTATTTATATGTGGTGCTGAAAATTGAACCCTGTGCTTCACACGATAGGCAAGTGTTCTACCACTGAGCTATAACCCCAGCCCATTAAATCTCAAAAATTTTAAGGTCAGACAACTACACCTGAGTCCTTCCAAGTTTAGAATTCTTTCACATGTAGAAAATCAACAGTTTGATTAGTTTCTCACAGAACCAGTAGGAGAAAGTAGACTTGTTCACTTACAAACTGAAATGAATTTTAAGATTCTTACATTCTTATGGGTCAGTCCATTTATTTGGTGGCAAACACAACTGAATCTACAATAATAATGTCAAAACAATTATTTGATGTAAAAAAATTTTGGTTTAATACTTTACTTTCAGAAAGTGAACATAAACTATACCTTCATTGCCCAAAGTCCAGATATCAATTTAAATGTACACTTGAGTTAAGAATTAAAATTGTAGGTGCAATTATATTTGGGGGCTGGGAAAATTCAAAGAATTGAAGCAAACCAGTTTCCCCAAGGTACTTTGTTTCTGATAGTCCACACTATTTACTCCATCTCCACTCACTTTTTTTCTTCTAATTCCTTCCTAAGTGTAGATCTTAATACACAGGGTTCCTCTTCTGCCAAGCAGACTAAATAAGTGCTATGCCATCCTAACACTTACCTGCTGCTACAGGCCTCCTTCACTTCAAACATTTCTTCTCCTCCTACTGCTCCTTGTTCAATATCATTTCAGGATCACCTAGGCTACCTCCCCATTGCTTACTATTTCAAATTGTACTATCAGTTCTCTCTTGTGCTTCTGAGCAAGCACTGGTCACAGAGAATTCACATGAAAAATGCACAGGTCCTGGATGAACCTCCTTTAATTTTATTCTGTAGAAGCTGGTAAAACTTCTGCACTAATAAAACATTTGTTTCAGGGCTGGGGGTGAAGCTCAGTGGCAGAATGCTTGCCTAGCATGCATGAGGCCCTGGGTGAAATCCTCAGTACCACAAAAAAGAAAATAAAAATAAAACATTTATTTCTGGCTTCTGTATTACACTTAGATTTGCTCTCTTCACCTCCCCCATTTATTCCTGGCTTCCTGAAAGACTTTGATCAATTTTTATTCTCACCTTGCCTATCTTCAGGGCACTCAATGCCCTTTGCCTTCCGTCAGGAAAGTATAAAATAGTTCCGTAGATTCCTCCAGACATAAAGGAATGTAATATTCAGCCTTTGCATATTGCCTTTTATACAGAGCTACTTGCCATTTTGTTCCTGGAGAAGAGACAATATCAGTATATAAATTGTTTCTTCTGGTTTTTAAATACCAGGTGTTAAGTTTTTTCCTCAAATATACATTTTCCAAAACTACTTTTTTTACTCTTTTATTAAACTACCATTTAAAAATACTTTAAATATGTTTTCATATTCACATGAAGCTTATCTTAACCAAATTATTCATTTGGAACTCAGACTCCCCGGGGGGAAAAAAAACATTTTGAGGAGTTTTTTTAATCTTGGGGTCATAAGACCACCAGGTTAAAAAATGGAGAGAAATGAAGATCCTTAAAAAAAAAAACAAAAGAAAGTTGAAAGGAGAGAGCAGGACTGGCAGAAAGCTGCTGAGAACAGTTATTCTGGAAATATTCAAGCACACATCTCTTCCCACCAAATGCCAATGGAGGGTGAAGTCACCAGAACCTGCTAGGCCAGATTTTATAGGAGTTTACCTAACAGCAGACTCTCGGGACCCTTGCTTCATCTCCACCCTCAGAATATGACACAATGATAAAAAAAGAAAGCCTTTATCCACGAACATGGTGGCTATATAATTTCTGAGAATGAGAATCACAACTTCAGTTAGACTATTTGAATATACTTTTTAAAAAAAATGTGGTAACTATAGCTATTTCCCTATTTAGATGTAGTACTACTAAAATTCCTTTCCACATGTTATAGAAAAAAAACATACTGTCATCAAAATATATTCAGATGTAGACAATTATTTGTCAATTAAAAATAAAATTTTAAATTTGTTTAAAGAAACATTCAGAGGTAAGAACATAATATTCAGCCTTTGAATACTGCCTTATATACAGAGCTACAAGGCCTTTTGCTCCTGGAGAGGAGGTAGTATCAGTACATAAATTGTTCCTTTTGGTTTTTAAATATTATTTCTTAAGATCTTCTTTTCAAATATAACTTTTTCCAAAACCTACTTGTTTTGGGGGGAAAAGGTGACTTTTAAAAAAAAACTACCTCATTTTAAAATATTTTAAGGACAGGGGATATGGTTCAGTGGCAGAGGACTTGAGTAGCATGCATGGAAACCTGTGTTCAATTCCCAGTGCCACAAAAACAAAACTCCTTATCATTACTTTAAGTATATTTTCAGATACCTATTTGTACACAGAAAATAAAGCCCCATATTTCCAAGATTTTTTTCCTTCTGTAGACTTGTAAATCTTGTACTTAACCATTACTCCATTTGGGCCCCAACAATATTCCTAGGCCCTAGCCCTCTTGCAAATAAAACAAGGTGAGTCTCTGATCCCTGCTAGCCACTGTTTTTTTTTTTTTATTCACACATAATAATTGCACATATTTATGTGGTACAATGTAATGCTTTGATATCTGTATGCTTTGTCAAATAATGATCAAATCAGTGTAATCAGACATTTATCATCTCTTCATGGTAAGAACTTTCAAACTCTTCTAGCTATTTTGAAATATATGTTATTGTATTTTTTAAAAATATTTTTTTAGTTATTGATGGACCTTTATTTTTTCCATTTATATATGTGGTGCTGAGAATCGAACCCAGTGCTTCACGCATGCTAGGCAAGCGCTCTACCACTGAGCCATAACCCCAGCCCTACAATTTGTACTTTAAATACAGTAACACAGAGCTGGGGTTATGGCTCAGTGGAAGAGCACTTGCCTAGCATGCGTGAGGCACTGGGTTCGATTCCCAGCATCACATATAAATAAATAAAATAAAGGTCCATTGACAACTAAAAATAAAAATTTAAAAATAAGATAAAGTACATATTGTATTGATGAAGCTTTTGCCCTTAGATAAATCACTGACTTTTGCCTGCTATTCCACAAATGTCCAATTGGTTGCATTATAACATCTATAACATGAAAGCTCTAGGTTGAATTACACAGTACTTTTTTCATTTCTATATGATTTATCATTTAACAAAGGGATACAGACTTTTATACATAGTTCATTTAAAAATACTTCCATTTACAAGAAAATTTTTTTAGAAAGTCACCTATTCCATGACAAAATATACCTATATTACTCTAGCTCATGATGCTTTAACTATATTACCTATTCATGTTTCTATGTTTTAAGAAACAAAACATATGTCACTAAAATCTATACTAGTCATAGTTCACTGACAAGATACACGCCTACAAGCAGGCATTTTAAGAGCACACAAAAATATCTTAGGGTACTAAGCATAGGAACCTGCTTTTTTTAAAGTACATGTCAGTGCCTATTTTTGGTATAACAACATCTAAATACAAAATATACTGTTATTACAGAATGGTGACAATTTTTTAAATGATGTAATGTATATATTACTAAAACAATGAAAACCAAATTATAATTTCCACCGTAATTAAGTCTAGTGATATTTTAAAGAAGTGATTTTATTTTCAGCCAAGTCATTGATTAAACTATTGAAACTGCCCAATTCACTAGTTATGAATCTCTCTGTGGTCTTCTGAGTATTCCACACTAAAAGTTTTTGGTTATAATTTCAAGGCTGCATTTAGGGACTGCTAATTTCAGTTTTTCTCTTTGATATACTAGGAAGCATATGATATCGCACACTGAGAATGCTGCCCTATAGTATTCTTGGGAAATACATTCTTATAAGCCAAGATATGACTCTCCCCCAGGAATGAATTATTAAAGTATATGCCAAACTGAATTCCCAATGAACAATTCAATTGGCACAGACACCTTCCTCTACCCCACTCCGGGCTGTTTTCCCACTCCACCGTAAAAGATGCTGCGAACACAAAGACCCCAGGATGTCTTTACTAGAGAGAGAACTCCTTACATGATTATGTGCTAGCTTTTAACACAATATCACTTTACATCATTTTTATTCAACTACATGAACAATTTGTTTTCTAAAATAAAAAGTAAAACATAACCCAGTATTAATTCCAAATAAATTACACACACACACATCAGTATTTCTATTTTAATTTAGAATTAAATTCGGTGACTTTTTGAAAACTAGACTACAATTTCAAAAAGAAGGACATGCTGTCATTTTTTTAAATACTGCTCTAAATAATGAAGGCAAATCTAACAAAAGAAACCATAAATAAATCTCCTAAGAATTACACAGTAGTTTATGCTAGCTATGATTATTCTCCAAAATATCCATTCATCTCAGCTCTATTTAAAATATACAGTTTTATTTTTTAAAGTAGCTTGAATAAAAAGAAATTGATAGGATAGACAGTGACCATTCAAAATGACTTTGAAAAGCTTCAGTAAAAAATTTTCCTCCTCTTAACCAGGAGGAAAAGGAAGTAACACTGAAAGTGACAACCTTATCAGCTATAGATATCAGAAAAGGAAGGTACTTCCATTTCATCGGCACAGGAGAAAGTTGTTCCAGTGCCTACAGTCACCAAGGATTGTCAAAGAAATTAACTCCATCTGGGACAGAGGTGTCAGATCAACAAATGAAACCACTGCTTGTCAGCATTGGGGGAGTGGAAACATATGCCCCAGCCATTGGTGTCCACAGAGTATGTTGTGGCAAGATTCACTCTATCACAGACCAACAAATGGGTCTGGCCAAGGCAAAAGCATGTAAGGTTTCAAACACTTCTAAAGGAAACAGAAAGCAGTAAAGGAAACAACCATAAAGGAAACTTAGGCATAAGTTTTGATGCCAGAGAAGAAAACCTACATGCCACTTACAGGTTTAATACGTCAGCCAGGCTTATTGAGTTAAATATCTGTACAAAATAAAGCTCAATTCATCTTTTCCATAGGTGAAAATTCTTACAGCCATTTCTCCTATTGGACTGAAATGAGAGAAAGGGTCATTTACTTGACCAAAGACAGAGCAAAATTTCCCCAAATAAATGGAGACATGGGACAGAGGCCAAAAGAATACAAGTAAATTACAGCAAATATGAGGAAGGAAAAAACATTTTTTAAAAAACCCTACATGGGAGCTGGGGTTGTAGCTCACTGGTAGAGCACTTGCCTAGCACGCATGAGGCACTGGGTTTGATACCTAGCACCCCATTAAAAAAACTAAACAAACAAAATAAAGGTATTGTGAACACCTACAACTGAACATTTAAAAAAAAAAAACCCTATATGTCACAATTCCAAAGATTGTTACTAATAATAAAACAATAGCTGAATAACACCAAAATTTACAAAACATTTTCACACACATTTTCTCAACTTCTTAGGCTGTATAGATATCACTATCATCTAACTTTGGGGGAGGGAAAAAAATCACAAAGAATAATCAAAGTTAAGTGACTCATTAAAGTCATATAGGTAGTATGAAGCAAAGACGAGACTTCAAGTTTCCTGAACACAAATTTGATACACCTTTTATTATAACATTATTACATAAAACTCCTACCAAAATCCACCAAAAGCATACTAATAAAATTCTTGTCAATCTAATCATGTGTTGCTTACTTATGAGTCCTCCAGTCAATCTCAGAATTGTCAATATAAAACTGCTTTCACACTCTGGTAATTTTTTGAAAAACTTCAATAAAGGAAAGATTTCAGAACTGAATCCTTCCTATAAAAAATAACTTATTCTAACCATTATGATTGCATCTAATGAATTCAATTTTACCCTTTCAACACTGATGAGCCACTGCCAGTGTTTGTCAAAAGTAATAACAAAATATAATGTCTCTTTCCCCACGGCAAATCCCTGCTTGTTCCCTCACCTACTTCCATAATGTATTGCCATTTATAACCTCTGACAGTTGTGCCACATTTCCTACATTACTTAGAAACCAAGCATAGTCATTTTAGAAGGTTTTGTACTGGAAATTGGTTTCCTAAAGAAAAGACAACCCTCACTTTTCAGTACAGCTAACGCATGAGAGGTGACTTAGTTTCCATGTACTACTTTTCAGTGTAAAAAATATTTTCAAACATTTTTTATTTCAACAAATCTTGATCAATAGAATTTTCATTATAATTCTTCCTTGAGCTAATAAATAGAATTTGAGAGTTATGACAACATAGTACATTGCAGAATAAGGAGCGCTGTTGTATAAGTCTGTTTCACAGGTACAATAATCTGCGTGTAGTTGGGGAGGAGGGGGATGGGCTAAAGAGAAGACTTCTTTAGTTCTTAGCACTATTCAAGGGAGAAAGAAAAACTTAATCTGGTAGACACCTACTTACTAGAATTCTACAATGGAACAGAGACCATTTATCAGACTTTAATACAACCTGGAAGAATATCCCTTTTGGAAACAGTGTTCTAATTTGGTTTTCCAAATTCTGATTCTAAAAGAATTATCTACAATGGAAGAAATTAATATTCCCCATCCCAACTACAATTAACAGATTCTTGATTTAAAAAAAAAAAAAAACTTCTTGTGATTTTGGTTGACATAAATCAATCATCCAGAACTTCATTTGTATCAAACCTGCAGATAAAAACTTTGTGTTCTGCAAAACTAAGGACCAGATCACAAACTGAAGGAGTCACCAGGCTCTTACTCTCTTTCTTTCAAAGAAATAGCTGCATTTATAAAGAATAGCTTTCACCAAGGGAACAGAAGACAAAAACATATTGAGCCATAGACAAATGTCTTATGAACTACAGAATGTCTGCACTAAAAAGGACTGGAGGGACCTTCTATTTGAGCCTCCTCGTTTTGCAGATGAGAAGTTACACTGCATTCTAGAGACTAAGTTACCTATCCAGGGTCTTAAAGTTAGTCTGAGTAGGGCATTTAACACAGGTCTCCTGACTCTCTAAGTCAGTGTTTTTCCCATTAAACAACACTGCCTACTTCATCCCAAAGTAGTAAGAACTCTGAAGTCACATGAACTTGAGTTCAAATCCCAGCTCCCCTACTTCTTACCTCTGGATAGAAAGTAATTTAACTTCTCTAAGCCTCACTGTACTCATCTGTAAGTAGATAATAAATAACATTTTCTAGTAGAACTAAATGAAGTGCTTATCACAGAGCCTAGAACAAAATAAGAATTCAATAAAAACTTTAGATCAAGTAACACAACTACAATTTAAATATACATAATATGAACCTTACATCAAATAACTTTCTAAACCACAATAGTGTTAACTTGCTATGATACACATACTTCTAAGTACATTCATTTTAATTATAATTACATCAGAGAAACAGTAAAATAGTCAAAAAATCAAGATGCAAAAATAATACCAAGATATCATTTCTAAACGTTTAATTTATCTTTTTATTAGAATGTAATTTTTATTTTCAAGTGTCACATGTCACAGCTTACCTACTTATAAATAATTATACATAATTTTGAAAAGAAATCAGATCTTAATTAAGTAAGAAAACTTTCTATAGTCATTCTAAACCATAAATCTCAGTAATAAACACATTTGGCCAAGAAACTAATTTATTCACCTTTTTAAAATGATATGATATAATAACTACAGACTCAAGAAGTTAAATAGTAGAGATATCCCAGGTACTCCTGACCCAGTTTGCCCCAATAGTAACATCTTATATTATCAAAACCAGGAAACTGACATTGGTGATAATTGAGATAATTCACACAGCATAAAAGTCACCATTTTAAAGTGTACAATTCAATGGTTTTCATATTCCCAGAGTTGTGCAGTCGTCACCACCAGCTAACCATCTTTTAAGGTCCCCATATCATAACTCTAAAGATCAAAAGGTCAAATGTTTTCATTTTTTAAATCTACCTAGCTCAAGCTGGAGGTAATTTTTCATTTGTATTATTAATAACCAACTTTTTCAGATTAACTAATACTTTTTACTTATGCATGTCTACACCAACATATTTTAAGATACTAATTCTACAAAGATGAAATTCCTGCCCTTCAGAAAGTTTGCAGCCTAGTAAAAGGCAGACATCTGAGATGGTACATTTCAAGGTGGTAATATCCCCCCAGGCACTGCTCAGCAACACTGGGGAGGGGGTCTGTCCTGGAACAAGAGGTAATAAGTGTCTGATCCATGCAGCCAGAAGATGCACATGAATGATGAGACCACACACTGCTCGAAAGGGAGGCAGCAACAAGGCACAACGGCATACACCTATAATCCCAGCTACTCAGGAGCTTAAGGCAGGAGGATTGCAAGTTCAAGGTCAATCTCAGCAACTTAGTGAGCTCCTCTCTCAAAATAAAAATTTTAAAAAGGGATTTATTTTAAAAAATAAAAATTTTAAGGGGGCTGGAGTCGTGGCTCAGTGGTAGAGCTCTTGCCTGGCATGTGTAAGGCACTGGGTTTGATTGTCAGCACCACATAAAAATAAAACAAAGGTATTGTGTATACCTACAACTAAAAAAATTTTCTTTTTAATTTTAAAAGGGTGTAACTTAGAGCACTTGCCTAGTACACATGAGGCCCTGGATTTAATCTCTCTAGTACCTCAAACAAAAAAAAGAAAGAAAAAAAAAAGGCAGCAGAAAGATCATGGAAGTCCTAGGCCATGCTAAAAGGCTACCATTACCCAATTGACAATGGGAAAACCATCAAGGATTTGTAAAAAGAGAAAACGATCAGAGTTGCATTTGGGAAGCATGTAAAAGATGGGAATGGGTCCATCACACCACAGTCAGATTAAAACCTAGACCATCTAGCTAGTAAGAATAAATGGGGAGCCAGGGAATGCAATGTATTCAGCACTAAATATTGAGCATCTGGCCCAGGAGAGGGTCTTATTCCCAGCTCCAGGGCATTTTGGCAGAGTCTTGCTCAATGAGGTATTCAACATGATTCACTGATTGTTGAATATGTTAAATACTACCCTCACATGGAAGCTTAGCCCAGAAGATGCATTTTTTAAATTTAATTTTATTCTTTATTATTTCTTTCTCTATTTATTTTTGGTACTGGGGATTAGACCTAAAGGAGCGTTACTACTGAGTTACATTCCCAGTCCTTTTTCATTTTTTAAATTAATTTAATTTGAGACAGGGTCTCTCTAAGTTGCTTCAGCTAAAGCTGGCCTCAAATTTGCAATCTTCCTGCCTAGGCCTCCTCGGACTCTAGGATCACAGGAGTGCACCAACCACACCTGACAAGAGAGTTCCTTTAAATGATGAAGTCTCCACCATCACACACAGCTGCAACTTTAAAACATAGATCTTGGGCTGGAGTTGTGGCTCAGTCATAGAGCACTTGCCTAGCATGTGTGAGGCACTGGGTTTGATTCTCAGCACCACATATCAATAAATAAGTAAAATAAAGATCCATCAACAACTAATAAAAATATTTTTAGCAAGCCTGTAATCCCACACTTAGGGAGGCTGAGACAGGAGAATCGCGAGTTCAAAGCCAGCCTCAGCAACGGTGAGGCACTAAGCAACTCAGTGAGACCCTGTCTCTACATAAAACACAAAACAGGGCTGGAGATATGACTCAGTGGTCATGTGCCCCTGAGTTCAATCTCCAGTACCAAAAATATATATATATTTTTTAAAAAAACATCGATCTTCAATATTCTTATCCTCTAAAACCTGTTTATCCAGATGTAACCAGGTATTTATTTCTGCTTAAAGCTCATCCTACTCCATCCTCAGTTTCTCTGGGTTTGATCTTTTGTTTCTCCCTTTAGCCAATTATGTTAATTCTCCCTCCAATTTCACTAATTTCAGCTGTCCAGAGACGACATGTCCATGTCCCCTGGCCATGAGCAGTGACCCGACAATGTTCACTCAACCCCAAAGCAAAAACACAGTAGACACAGAGGCTCACTGGGGCTAATAAGAACTTTTTTTTTTAAGTTAATAGAAAACGCTAAACATAAAATAGCCAATCTAACTAAAACCCAAAGTTTTTAGGAATCTTTAGGTTGGAGCCCCAAAAAGTCAAGACAGATTTCCATTCATATTATCTCAAGTTCCAGTTAACTACAATACATAACACTCTTATGTTAAATAATGAACTTAAAAGATATCCATAGGGCTGGGGTTGTGGCTCAGTGGTAGAGCACTTGCCTGGCACATGTGAGGCACTGGGTTCGATTCTCAGCACCACATAAAAAATAAATTAAATAAAGATGTGTCCATCTATAAGTAAAAAAAAAATTTTTAAAAAGATATCCATATATGAAATATATAGATACCACATTGCGTCTTTGTATATCTGTACCTGCATTATGATTATACCTTTTTTTAAACACCTCCTGCCACACAAAGACCATAAGCCAAGTATATCTAGGCAACAATGGCAACAAGAAATGGCAACAGGAGCACCAAGGGTGAGGCAGTACCCTGCTTCACAAGAAGAAGGCCCTGTATTCAATTCCCGGCACCAAAAAAATAAGAAGAAATGGTAAGAGAATTATATGAAAAGAGTGGCCAGAAGTATAAATAGCATAAATCAAAGGAGATAAGAAATAAACAGAAAAGCTATCATGTCAGGAAAGATGATAGAAAAGAAAATTGCAGGATCCAGGAATATGAGGGGAAAGTAAAGTTTCTGCCCTTCTTAGAGTACTTGCCCAGCATGATGAGGCCCTGGGTTCCATCCCCAGCCCAGCAAAAAAATAAATAAATGCCACTTCTTTTGTCATTGTCTTTCAACCAGAAAGTAAAGGTATCTTACGTGAGATATATTACTAGTAAAAAATAGTTCATAACATTTTGTAATTACATACTGGAAGATCTAATTTGCAGCAGAACATTATCATATCTGCCTCTTAAAAATGTATTCTACTGGGGCTGGGGCTGTAGCTCAGTGGTAGAGTGCTTGCCTAGCATGCGTAAGGCATTGGGTTCGATCCTCAGCACCATATATAAATACTAAATGAATAAAATAAAGATTCATCAACAACTAAAGATTTTTTTAAAAAAAGTATTCTACTGCCATGTATAACTAATTGGAACAAATTAAAAAATAAATAAGTGGAAAGATGAATATATACTACCTGCATTCTTTCAACAACAAATTTTTGGAAAGTTGAAAAAAAAAGTAAGTTCTCACATTTGTGACATATTTATCATCTTAAAAAAATCAGATTTGGGGCTGGGGTTATGGCGCAGTGGTGGCGTGCTCGCCTAGCACGCGTGAGGCACTGGGTTCGATCCTCAGCACCACATAAAAAATAAAATAAAGATATTCTGTCCACCTACAACTAAAAAAAATATATTTAAAAAAAAATCAGATTTTCTAGTGTACCCAATGTTAAAAATTAGAATAAGCAATATTTCCCTTATAATAAAAATCACTAGAAAACAATTCTTAGAAAAACAGTTCTCAGATGTGCTTTGTGTAATGTGGCTATTCATTTAAACAAGTTTGTCTAAATTATTCAAGACATAATTAAAAGAAAGTATTAATTTTTCAGATTAGCTATGCTACTTATAAAGTCTGACACAGCAATAGTTAATTCAGTATTTTATATCTTTTTTTTTTAATATTTACTTTTTAGTTGTAGGTGGACACAATAGCTTTATTTTATTTTTATGTGGTGCTTAGGATCGAACCCAGTGCCTCCCGCATGCTAGGCGAGCACACTACCACTGCGCCATAACCCCAGCCCCAGTATTTTATATCTTGTAACTATTCCCAGCAAACTCCTATGCACATTTTTTAACCCATCTCAAATGTACTAGAATCTGAAGTTTTGTATAATTTGAAGTTATACTCTATCACTGGGACAATCTTTTATCAGATTTTATCTCTCAACATCAAAAATTTCTTTGATAGAATAATCTCTGAGTGGTCTCCCAAGAAACTGATGGGATATTCTGCTGCACAGATAAGTGTGTACTGTGGAAATGCAGGCTCAATACACCATAAAACATTCCAGGCATCTTTGCCAGTCCATGGAGTCCTTCTGACCTACAAACCTCCAATTCCATAATAACATTGGAGGTTTGGATTTTTCTAGAGGCCAAAATCTGAAAGAGGGCAGGCTGGCTGCTTTCTGCAGCCTAAATAATTCCTAGAAATTCATAAGCTCCTTCAGTGAATTGATTGATTCTGCTTTATTGTGTTCTGATCAAGGTTCTTATCTGCTTAGCTCATGTCTAACAAAGTGAGAATCTTAGTGGGACCTGTTTAGAGCATTTGGAATTCTCTGGGAATCCTGACGTCAACTCTTCCATTTAGGCATTCTCAAAACTAACCTGGGGCCAGGCGCAGTGGTGCATGCCTGTAATCCCAGCAGCTCAGGAAGCAGAAAGGAGGATTTCAAGTTCAAAGCCAGCCTCAGCAATTTAGCAAGACCCCAGGCAACTCAGTGAGACCTTGTCTCTAAATAAAATATTTTTAAAAGGCCGAGAATGTAGCTCAGCAGTAAAGCACCCCTGGGTTCAATTCCTGGCACGCATGCCTCCCCCCCCCAAAATCATCCTAAGCTGGGGCCCAAACTAGGCACCCTTGAGTTAAATCAGGATGCAGAGAAAAAAGGTTCCACAGCATCCTGGAAACGAACAATTTACCTTACTACAGAGGGCGAAACTATGAGGATCCCTAATGTTTCAGCTTACTCCTACTACAAATTCAACGACAGTAGCCAGACATTGGAGTATGCCCTGGGGTCATGCTGTGGTATGTTGTTTTGATGTGCCACTATTTTTTTCAGATCTTGGGCCTTTACTAATTTTTTTGGCTCTCATAATTATTACTACTTCACAGCAAGCCCCCTTAATCTCTCCAACAAAGGAGTGCTCCTATTGTCAGTTATCCCCTATTCATCAGTCCTTAGACTATCCTTTCTTTTTCTCCTTTTCCAAAGCAAAATAACCTATTAGCATTGGCATTCTGCCGAACATTGATTGCCCAAATGCCCAAAAGTACTTTCTTGGAGGTTCCCATCCCCAAAGCTCTAGCCTAGCATTGTGTTGAGAGCTAAAAGTGCACCCTGTGTAGGGCTGGAAGCTTTGGGGCTGGCAGGCAGGGGTTTTCTGGGGACCCAAGGAAGCACTCCTGGGTCCTTTAGAGAAGCTATTTTAGGTGGACATTTAGGTTTAGAGACAGAGATGTTGAAATGTGCCCTTTTAGGGCTGCTTAACTGTTCATACACACAATGGAGGCCTCACTTTGGTATCCATCAAAAGATTTTCAAATTTCAGCTGAAAGTTGAAATTTGACAACCCCCCCCCCAATATACATCCTTTTTTTTCCCATCAAATTGTTAAAATGATGCCAAAGAGAAGAGCTCTCTTGGAAATAAAACTCATGTGTAATTGCTGCAGCCACAGAATTAAGATTGAAATCTGAATCCACCTTTTTGTTATATGATGCCATTGCTTTGTGAAAAATCTTAATTTCTGTTATACAATTTTAGAATTAGATTTAATTCAATACCAGCTTTATGCATTTATTTTTAGTCTGGACTGACTCCACTCAGCATGTCAAGTATGATTGAAATTTGCTGACAATAATTTCTCTAAGCAAGTACATTTCTGTTGTTTGACTCAACTATACCAGAGTAAGACAGATAAACATACTAAAGAAAAAACCAAAGACTCATCTTTACCTTTTCTATCTAGAATCAGATTACTGATGACGCAGCCTAGAATGACCTCTACCTATCCCCACATCCCATTTTCTGCTTTGGGCAATCTTTCATAATCTTGCTCAAATCTTGCCTCCACTGAGAAATACTTAATATTTTAGAGTCCCTCCTCTATCCCAGGCTCCCCCACACGTTTGCACTGCCACACCATACTGCCTTGTCTGAGCACCCAATTCCATTATGTTTATAGTTTGCTATTTGTGTTTGCAATTCCTATCTAAATTGTAAGTTCTTGGATGACAAAGGTACTTACTCTTCCTTTTATTCAATGACTTAAGTTGTGCAGAAAAATTATTTTAAAAACAACACATAAATATACAATAATCACATTGTTTTTAGGCCAGGGAGACCAAAAACAAATACCTGATAAGTATAAAAGCATCAAGTTAGTATAATGACCCCACTGTAAACTCCTTAGAATCCTGCCCACTTGAAAGGTGTGTACATCTACCAACAACCTAGCTTTAACCTTACAAGAGTAGAAAATCAGTTAAGACTATTCAGAAATAAATAAAAAGTTAGAAAGGTAACTTTTTTCTTTCTTTGCTTCTCCTTCTTCCTCACATTTGATAGCCAGTCAATAAGACTTGTCAGTTTTACCTACTAAATGTCTCTGACCCACTAATAATGACTCTCAAACTTCAGCAAGCATAAGAAAGACCTGGAAACCTTATTAATATAGACTGTTGAGCTCCATCTCTAGTTTCTATTTCACTAGGTCCGGGGTGGAACCAATAATTTATAATTCTAACAATTACCCAGATGATACTGATGCTGAGGTCCAAGGACCACACTGAAAAAAAAAAAACCACTTCCTTATTCTATCTCCCATGCTTTTGACACGAGTTCACAATTTCTACAAAAGGGGAAAAGATAATTTGAATGAGTCATGAGAGTAATTATATTTGTTCTTGATCATGAATAGGTTTCTTGGTGGGCAGTAGACTTCTGAGGTTTTGAAATGACCATTAACACTCAGGAATGAGTCCTAAAGCATTTCTGGAGTTGTCCAGAGTGCCTCAAAATTTGAACTAGCAGATGAGGTCATGGTCATGCAAGGAGTCAGAAGTAGAGGAGGGGGAAATGAAAGCAATAATCACTGTCAAAGGGGTGTTTTCTGTAGACAAGTGAATGGGGCTATTGTACACAAACTCAGTAGTTGCCAAGCATGTGGCCCAATTATTTTGCCTGTATGAGCATGGCACGGAAAGATCTCTTTAGAGATCTTGATTCACACAAGTTTGTGTTTAGCCTGACACACAGCAGGCAAAAGCCTAGAGAATTTGAACCTAAGAGTCTTGACAAGTTCTTGTCTTCCAGATCTAGAATACAATGGAAGGAAGTTACAAAGATCATAAAAGTAAAACACCATCCTTAGAAATAATAAATAATTGCAACTGATAAAGAACCAATACATAAGTCTATATTGGTCAAAAATATTGGCAATACTAATGAGGATCACATAGTAGCCTTGGGAGGCAAGAGGTCCATAATTTAGACCTAGGGTTTAGTCTCTCAGAAAAACTGGAGTTTGGAGAATGCACATGTAGACTCTGCCCTCCGCAGTCTATCTTTGACTCTACCTAAATTTAAAGTGTTTATAAAAGTTCAAAGAGTTGTATTGGTCACCAGTACGGGAAAAGAAGACCTGCTTCAAGGCTAGAATAAACATATGACTGGGTACTTTGCTTTCTTAGAGGGAAACACCATCCATTCTCCAACAGGGAATGAAGATGGTTTAGTACCCTTCATATTTATCAGCTACATAAGAAAACCATTCAAGTGGTTAACCTGAGCCCAACAGGTCAAGGCCAGGAAACAAGAGGGACGATGACTGCCACCTGGCCTTCAGGAAGGCAACGTTACCCTTCCCTGAGCACCATACAGGTACAAAAGAGAAGCTGGAAGGTTGATGCCAGTCCTCTGTGTATTCACATTTGTTGTACAGTGCTGACTAGGTACACCTAAGGGAAGAGTGACACACAGCTGCTCCATGAAACAGGGTCTGCAGATCACACAGAGTGTTATGATAAAGCTGTCAAAGATGAATTCGGACTAAAATAGACAACTAGAAACAGGTTGAACAGGACGGTTCACTTCCTGTTGGAACAAGAGGTTAGAAAAAGAAGCTGTGAGAGGGTCTGCTTCTCATTTTGTGTGGTCCTGACAAGGGAAAGAAGTAAAGAAGGTTTCTATGGCTTTAGTGATCCCCACATTTATAATTCTAATTCTGGCAGATCTCTAATGCTCCATGATGCACCGCACTACACAGGATTCATTTAATCTAGGCCCTCTAAAACTGAAGAGATGAGGGGAGAAAAATCTGAAAGACTTGAAATCCAAAGAGACAAGCCAGAAAGTCACAGAAGCTTACAGACTGGGGCTCCATTAATTCCACAAAGGATAATTGCAGAAAGTTATCAGAGACCTCAAAGGCTCCATAAATACCACATTTACATACTGTACTTTTCACCAGGGAGATGGTTGAAGAGCAAATGGTTTGGAATGGATGGGTTGAAATTACAAAAGAGTTACACAGTTGTTAGAAAATGTTTATTGTTCTCAGGCATAAGAAATCTTAAAGTGTTAAAGCTAACACAGCAATCATGGAGCACAAACAAATCAGAACAAATATTTATTGAACTGTAACTGTGTACAGCTTTGAAGAAGGTGCTATAATTCTTAGGGTTCATGATTTACAGCTTTCTCTTCCTCTCTCTTTTGTAAATTCGAAAATACAATCTATCATGGAAATACTTTGGATCATTTTAAGAACTTTAATAGAGTAATTATTACATCATTGGCAAATCTGTTCTAAAATTAATGCCTTACCTCTTATTTTGTGTTATACATTTTCATGCCTATACCTAAACTACACTACAAATGTATCACAAAAATGTCTTATTTTAAGTCTGATATGAATGAGAGTACAACTATGATAAATGAGTCCCTGGGCAATTGTAACAAACAAAAGGACTCAAAAACCTCATGCTTTTTTATTAGACACTATGTTGAATAGCCTCATCTAGGATATTCATTCCAAACATTTAACAGAATGCAAATTCATACAAATACCCATGAGTAAAATCTGTTGTGGTGAATGCTTCTGGATTGCTCTCAGATTCCACTAACTCTTCCTTAAACATGAAAAAATGAGTGCACAATTGCGTATCTAGAATTTACCTTCTATACAAAAAATATTTTCAATTAAATTTATACAATAAAGATTTAATATAGAAATTTAGAAACAATATAAGTGCTTTCAGGATTTCTAAAAGGCTAATTTTGGAATTCTTAGTTTCAAGAGTTAGTCTGACTTGCTATTGTAACAGAGATCCTGAGAAAGCATAATTATCTGTTAAAATAAAAAAATGCAAATCAATATGAAAATACAACAACTTTGTGTTTTTCTCTGTGAATAAAATTATCCTAATTTTCTTGCAACATCCTTTTTGCATTAATGAAATCAAGGCTTCCACTTACCAAATATGAAGCAGAAATTCTTAGAAAAGATAAATCATACTCTAAGAATAAATGGCCCTCTGAAGCCAAAGACTTGGTAGGATAGAAAGAAGGTAAATATGAATTCCTGGATTTTAAAAAAGGATCCTAATAAAGAATCAAGCTATCCCAGTCTAGGATTTTTCAATTTTACAATTTCATTGAAATTAACCAGAAATCATTTTAAAGGTACTTAAGGAATAAACTGATTTATTTTCTATTTCTAAAAAGAATAAGATGGTTTCCAATTCTATTTTTGATTTGAATAAGCCTCAATATATATAGTATATAGTATATAGTCTGCTTAAGTGGTCCTTATTATTTGTAATATTTCCAAATAATTTTCTTTTGACTATAAAACAAGTATTAATATTTCCATTTTACAGATGAGGAAATTAAGGTAGAGAAAGATGAAATGACTTGGGAAGTCAGAGTGGAGACAGGAAACAAAAACAGAACTAAGAGATAAAAAGACCAGTTTTTAACTATAGTAGGGCCACCTACTAACATTGAGCAAGTTCCTTTGACCTCCTAGACCTGTTTTTTCATCATTAAAAAAACCACCTACCTCTCAAATGGTTGATTGAGGTGTAAACAAAGCATCTCACAGCACACTCAGTACATCTAGACATTCAATAAGCAAGCGCTCTCCCACCAGCCCTCAATTCCGTTCACCTTATATAATGGATATAAAATGAATCCATAATGCTATTGTGAAGGAAATGAGATAACCATACACATAGAGTGCCTGGCAAGCACAGGACTCAATTCATTTGTTCTCTCCCTCCCTCGCTCTAGGTCCCAAAATTACTAAGTGGATGAGCCACAATCAAATCAAAATATTGGTTCCTCTATAGAACTGCCTCTGCACATACATTTTATTTGTGGTAGTAATTTATTCAAAAGTCAGTTTAATCTGGCTACTTAATCAGTTAGTTTGATATATTCCTACTAAAATCAAATTCACTTCTAGGATACCTTTACCTTTCAGTAATAACAAAAAAACTGAAAATTTCTCACATGAAATATGTATTTTAATACGTTTCTACTGACAAATTCTGCAATGTATACTCAATAATTTATAAACTATTATAACATGAAAGATAGCTAAAAATATATTCCTTAGGATATCACATGCCTAGGCATTTAAATGACTCCAGTTTGAGTTCAAAAACATTAATAGCTTTCTCATTTTTCATTTTCCTATTTTTCTCTCAAATAAAATAACAAAGTAAGATAGTAAATGTGGGACATAAATATAGATATTTATAATAAAACAGATGAGTGAAAAATATGAACCAGTTCTGCACTTATAAGGCAATGACCTTCAAAACTGGCAGGGAGCTATTAACAATGTTCTTCACAGGAGAGCCATTATATTACAACCCTCCAATGTATACTTTCATTTCTCATGGTCTACAAATACATTTGCATTTCAGAAAGAATGAAAGAATGGTCTGGTAACTGTGGCAACCTTCATTGAGAAAATATAAGGCATTTTTTATTACCTTGATAAGCACAACCTAAATGCCAAATCAGTATAGCTGCTGCATTATGAAACTCTAGACCAATACTTTGACAAAACTGCCTACAACTGAAATTTACCAAATGTGGCTGTCATGATTCCAACCCAGTGATACATTTCTAATCCTGTAATAACCTAGTGGTCTCCTATTATCCCCAAAGTCATAAAAATTTTAAAATACAGACCTTATTTAAACACAAACATGACATAACAACACTTCAAGGAAAAAAGAGTTCAAATCAGCACCCAAAAATTTTATATATACAATACTGCAATTTTTAAAATGAAGGAAATATTGCTTAGCCTAATAAAAAGCTTACCCATCTTTTCCATACTAATTTAACAGACTCTGTACTCAGTGTCTGACAAATAAGTACGTGCACACATACACACACACACACACACACACACACATGCTATAGAAATGCATAGGAGGATAGGTTGCCAAAAGCTCAATCTCTAAATAATAAAAAAGCTATATATAAAAGTATTAATTTCCTATAAGATACTGTCTTTTTTTATTTAACCTTTCCTCACATGGGTTAAAACAAAAGCAATTCAAATAGTGGTGCCAAAGAATGACATTACATATACTTTATTCCTGTTTTTTAGATTCCATACAAGAATCACAATACACATTCATTAACACATCCAGACTGTGACACTGACTACAGTTTAACCAACTACACCATGCTTAATTTTTTAATACATTAAATTGTAATAATGTAAAATAATAGGAGCAGGAAAATGAACACTACTGTAGTAGGATATAGCAAGCATAAATCCAGTGAGTCCTGCTTAACTTAAAAATATTCTTTTTCTCAATGACAATGAGAGGAAAAAAAAACTACCCACAATTGCAATACCAATCAACCAACCTCATAAGTTCCACCAACTGGGAAAAATAATTAGTTCCCTTATTGTGATACCTTAAAACTACAAGGTTATCAATCGTTTCTAGTGGAGTGGTAATGTGAATTGTGCTCATTATACTTTATACCTTGGCAAAAGTTAATGACCTGCTCCAGGAAGGTTGTCTCACCTCATACTGGAAAAGTATTCTTAAGACTCATGAAGTCTAAATCTCACACTGCTCTTGATAGGCTATTGTGCAAAACTGCCTTCAATTTCAAAACAAAAGGATGAAGACTTCAAATGTTATCAAATAACAATATCAACTCCATGTTTTTTCCTCCTCCACCAAAACAAAAAATTGTACGTGGCACAGTGATACAATAGACACAAAAAGTCATATGCCACTCAATTCATTAAGGAAATAATACATAACATTTCTCTATCATATTCAACTACAAAAATCCTTTCACTTGATGGCATCTTTATGATCGTTTAATCTGTATTTAAATGCCCTTAAAAATACATTTTGAGCTCGCTCTTTACCCTCATGGATCTTTGGCAGTAGTCATCACTTAAGCCCAGAGCTGGTTGGGGGGAGGAGGGAGGAAAGGGAAAGCGGAGAGAAGGCTGAACTGAGCAGAGAGTCAGCAGAGAGCAGCTGTTCTTATGTACTACCCAGCATCTTTCTCACACACCGCTATTTTCCGCTATTGAGCATTGTCAGCAAAAATAAATAAATAAATGAGGGTCGGGGTGCCAAAGAGGGTAAGAGCCCGGCCGGCAGTTTTTGTCTATCAATTCTGAGCCGAGAAGCCTCCTCTGGTTTCTTGCTGCAAATGAAAGGGATCAGGTGAGACCCCTCCGGGTCCAACTCAATTTGGTTCTCCACAAAGAGCACTTACTAGCTGTGAGCGCAGAATCCTCGCGGCTGATGAACTAAACACTCGGCGCATTGTCAAATGTTTTCAATCTCTGACTTTATAAAGGAGAAGAGGAGGCTGTGACTGCATTCCTGGGAAAGACTACTACTCCTGACGTGGCACACAGCAGTAGTGCAGGAGCACAAGCAAGGGGTTGTAAAAATCCCTTGAAAAATACCAGCTTCTGAAAGAAATGCTGTGCAGCATTAACGTATTGTTGGCGTTTTTTAAGTCACTGATTCTTTCTGGCCACTGCCAAACACCTCAATCGCTAGGACTTGTTGCTAAGTCTCTACCTTACGCCCCCCAGAAATACTCAACACAATAAGCTTTGCGGATCAAAAGGCGGGAGGAGGGCCTAAACCTTTAAAGCCCAGAGGGTTGGGCTCCCTTCAATAGGCCACTCTGCATGGGCTGCGCGTTCAGTTCCACCTTTTGAGAGCTCTGACTCACAAATGCTAGGAGAGAAATTATGACATAAACCTTTATCCTTCCAACCAAGGACCTAAGAAAAGCCAGCCAGCCGTCCTTGCCCAGCCGGGGAGCCGAAGCCTTCGCCCCCGACGGGGCGGCCCGGGAAGGAGCCTCCTGCCTGCCTCCCTCAGGACGCCCGCGGAGCGTGCTCCCTACCCAGAAGGGCTTGAGGAGCCAGAACCCATCGTCTTCACCCCGAGAGAAGGCAGGAGAGGAGTTGAGGGGCCAGGACGCGGTGACTCGCCCGCGGCGGTGCTAAGTATTGACCCCCAGCAGGGGCTTCAGCGAAGGAGCCGGGCACCCGGGCGGTCCTCCGCAGCCAGGATGGACAAAGCGCGGCGCTGGGGCTGAGGAGACCACCGGGCGGTGGCCACTGGCCAAGTTAACCGACTCGTGGGACTGGGGGGCCCCGCAGGCGGGGCTGCGCGGTGCTGACCTGGATGGTGCAGGTGTACTCGCTGTCGTCCAGCAGCCGCACGGTGCAGCTGTACTCGCGCTCCAGGCTCCTGCTGCTGCCGCTCATCAACCTGCTCAGCATCTTCCCGCCCGCTCGCCCGTCCCTGAAAGCGACGCGGCGGCGCTGCGGACCCTGGACCAGGCGCCCCTCAGCCCGGTAGCTCCGCGCCCGCCGGGGGCACCTGCACCATCACCTCGGCCCGATCGCCTCCGCTGCCTCCTACTGGCCCCGCTCCTTCTCCTTCTCCTCCTTCTCCGAAGCCGCCACCGCTTCCCCCTAGCCCAGAGCAAGCGCTGGGCTCTCTCCCCGGCGCCCCACTGTCCGTGCTCAGCTCTCGGGGCGGGGTCTCAGTCGGAGGGGGCCAATGGGGGTCAGCGCGGCAGAACTGAGTGGCAGACAGAGTAGCCAATAGAAACAGAACATTGGGATGATGGGCGGGCGGGGAAAGCAATCATGGGAGAATAATCATACCCAGCGAAGCTGGACCAGCCCTCTAGCGTCCCAAACCAGCGGCTCCTCTCTTCCTGGTGGTTCCTATGGATGCTGTTTCCCCTCCCCCGGTCCAGGTGTGGGTACCTAACAAGATTGATGTCTACTGCCAGGAATACATTTGAGCTCTGCTCTGTTTCAGGGGCCATGTCCCGCACCCTGCAACGCTGCGGTTCCCGCCCTCTTGGGAGGCAAGACAAGGAGGCGGCAGGGTGCGAGATCACAATCCCTGCACCTGCAGAATACAGGCGCCTCCCATTCCAGACCATGCTGCTGTCCCCCACCTGTGCTATATACTGTCTGCCTTATGGGCCTCTGTACCCCACTACTCTTATTTCGGGGAACATCTGCTTTGTAGGACCTACTTTAGTAAAAACTGTTGAGACCGCAGAGGTTCCTAAGCGCCTGGGTTTAACCCCTACTACACTTTAACACCCTTTGACTCCTTCCTTTCATTTTCATAAGACAAAAGGACATTGAGGTGTGCCCCTTCAGCTGATAAGAAACAGGAAGCATGAATCTTTCCTTGCAGCTTTAGAACTAGAATTCTTCAGACTTCCTCAACAAAATGCCACAATATGTCAGGAGGTATACATCACAAAGAAAGAAATATTGCCTTCTTTCCTTTCTGACTCCTACATCTAAAGACTTAAAGTTCCTTACTAAAACTTCGCCAAGAGACATAATATTCTTCCTCAAATATTTTTATAGAAGGAAATGTTAAGAAAGAATCATGTTGGGCTAGGAGTGGAGGTTAGTGGTAGAAAGTATGTCTCACATGTCTGAGGCCCTGGGTTTGAGCCCCAGCACCTCAAAAAAAGAAAAAGTGGAAGGAAAACATTAATCATGTGATAAATGTATTTATTTAAAATAGCAAGGGCTGAGGTGGTAGCTCAGTTGTAAGAGTGCTTGCCTCGCATGGGTGTGGTCCTAGGTTTAATCCCTAGTACCACGAAAATAAATTAATGAAATAGGCATTGTTTCTTATTATTCTTGTTTATACTATCTTTGTTATATAACACATAACAAAATTAAAAGCCTACATTAGGCTAGAAAAAATACCTTATTGATTTTTTTTGTTTTTAACGCTGGGTATTAAACCCAGGGCCTAGTGCTAGGCAAGCACTCTACCACTGAGGTACACTCCCAGCTTCCTGACCTGTACAGTATGCATTTTCACCAGGGTCTTTAAAGTCAAATATTTCTCCCAATTTTTTTGCATGGAAGATCCTCATTTGTTTTTATCCACCCTACCCCTCATCTCTTCCTCTCCATTTATCACCTTAGTAATCTGGATTGCTCTTCTTATTAGTTGGATTCTCTCTTGTGGCATTTAATAGCCATAGGAGGAGATTCCTCTTTCCAGTACAATCTTGGCATAGTTAATTATAAGACTAGAACTAGTGAGTCAAATGTTCTAGGCATAAAACCAAGCACGAACACTACTTTGTAACCCCAGAAAGTAGCTTGGTATCTGCAACATAATAGGTATTCTATAAATGTTAAACTGAAATAATTGGAATCAATAGATTTTGACAGCACCTACATGGCAAGAGAAGATTTGTGAAGAAACTAGGAACTTCAGGAATGTCTTAGAGATACATAAAATCATTAATATGCCAAAGTGATATTCTATGAAGTTCAGCTTTGTTGTGTAAGTGTAAGAAAATAATGAAAGATTTCAAACAGGAAGAACTTTTGTTGAAGGCAAAAATTGCTATTTATTATAAAATCCACAAGAGCAAAAAAAAAAAGAAGCTAGAGAAAGCCCATTAGTATAATGGAAGAGAAGTGTCTTTAACAGGTTATGCAAATAAGCAGCTGTTAGAATAAAAAAGGAAAATACCATGAATCCAGAAAAGCTCTAAGGAACTGAATACTGTCTTTCTTCAAAGTATGACCACAGATGCAATCAACCGGGATAAGATTGTAGCTGCTGTGCCAATGTGTTAAGTAGCATTCCTGCTCAGTCTAAGAAAATCATGTCTGCTTAGAAGCTCACCTCATTGAAAAACCAGTTAGATATTCATCCCTGTCTGTGCATAATATCCAGCTGCAAAAACTCTTTCTCTCTGATATAGAACACATGGTCAAGAAACTAGAGGATGGAAAATAATAAAGGAATTGCAACAATCTAAATGTATGCCTCTAAAACAAGATTCATGAGCAGAAGTCACCTAAGGAGAATTTAAAGGGTTCAAATAAAGTCAAACTAAGAAATATTTTGTTACCTTTGTTTTTTCTGAAGTCTCAAATCTTAAGTAGAATTCCCAAGATGGAAAAGGTTTGTTTAATAAAAGGCCTCATGTGCCCTTGAGAACCAGAGTGTCATAGCTTTCATGTGTCTTCAAGTACAAAGGATGCTATATTTAAAATAAAACTGTAAATTACAATGGCTCTGAAACTCTGCCTTCCAAATTATCAGGATGTCAGCCCCTTTCTCTACTATGAAGGAGTCCCCAGAGAAGATACTATCTTTTACATATACCTGAAATAACAACTCCTGCCTCCGCTTCTGGGACACTGATATCTCCCTCCTCATCCCAACCCTCTTACCAGGAGTGATCTTTCTTCATCATGGCCATTGCCTTGGATTAGGGCAGGAAGGAGCACTGCCCTCTTTTCACCAGAACATCACAAGTATAGGTCCTTCCCATCAAAGTCTCCCCATAGCACAGCTAAGACCAGGCTATAACTTCTAACAGTATTTAGAAAAGAAGAATCCAGCCAGGTGCGGTGGCTCAAGCCTGTAATCCCAGCACTTAGGGAGGTTGAGACAGGAGAATCACGAGTTCAAAGCCAACCTCAGCAATGGCGAGACACTAAACAACTCAGTGAGACCCTGTCTCTACATAAAACACAAAATAGGGCTGGGGATGTGGCTCAGTGGTCGAGTGCCCCTGAGTTCAGTCCCCAGTACCAAAAAAAAAAAAAAAGAAGAAGAATCCAAGGTGTAACCTGCAGGTATGATATGGTTAATCTCAAAGCCCTCATAGACTAGATGCAGACAGGTTCAGGAGCCAAAAGACAGCTTTGCCTCTCTAGCAAGAATTCCCCTGAGTGTGTCTTGGGTATCCTGACCCAACCACTGCGAAACTCAGAGAAGAAAACAACTCTTCTCACTTGAGTTAAGATCCACTTTCAAGGGGCTGAGGTGTGGCTCAGTGGCAGAGCGCTTGCCTCGCATGTGTGAGGCACTGGGTTCGATCCTCAACACCACATAAAAATAATAAGTAAACAAAATAAATACGTGTGTCCATGTATAACTAAAAAATTAAAAAAAAAAAAAAGATCCACTTTCAAGAAAAGTCCCATTTTCTATCCCACATGCCATGTCTTTCTAGGGGACTAACAATGGAAATACCAACTCTTTTAGAGGAAATCCCATCCTTGATGCCTAGGTATGTGACCTTGACCTCTGATCCAATGAGACTATCACATTTTAAAATAATAGTTTAACCTCAGCACCTTTCTTAAAAAGACTGAGCTTTCAATCTTTATGCATAAGTTCAGAAAGAGCTTCATCAAAGCCAGTCTAGTCCCTTTGCATAATTATTTCTCAGTGAATAGTAAAGATAATGTCTGTCCTTGTTTCCGAATATCCTTTAGATCTCAGCGCTTTTCTCCTAAGAGCAAGGGCTCAAACAAAAACATAAATTTCTCTACAGAAACAATATATTAACACATATATGTTCTAAATCCACAGAGAGGAAAGTTTTTCCACAGTTTTTCTGTTCTCCATCAATGTCTGCAGGAGCAGGGCTTCTGCTCCACACACAGAGATTTGCATATCCAAATGGAATATTGTTCTTCTTTTTTTAAAATATTTTTTTTAAATTTTTTTAGTTGTTGATGAACACAATGTCTTTATTTTATTGCTTTGTATGTGGTGCTGAGGATCGAGCCCAGGGCCTCATGCGTGTGAGGCAAGCGCTCTACCGCTGAGCTACAATCCCAGCCCTTTAAAATATTTTTTAGTTGTAGATGGATGCAATATCTTTATTTTTATTTATTTATTTATTTATTTATTTATTTATTTATTTATTTTGTATGTGGTGCTGAGGATCAAACCTAGTGACTCATGCATGTGAGGCAAGTGCTCTACCACTAAGCTACAGCCCAGCCCCACTGTTCTTCTTTATATAAAGTATACTCAGGTTAATGGTTACTGTACAATATTCTAAAAGTAGTAAAGAGTAGTAGATACATACTTGCTATAATATAAATAGTTGAACAACTCATGCAGTTTTCCCAGAATATTCTGCCCCTGAAGAAATGTTCGAGTCTTCTCTTTTATCAGGACAGAAAGCCACCTACAGTTTTAAAAGACAGCTTTCTACATTCTCTCAACTCTTAGGATTTTTGGTCCAGCCCTGCTCACACTCAAAATGTTTTTTTAAATCTGAATATTCCAAACATTTACTGAGCATTTAATGTCAGGCACTCAGACATAAAAGACATAGCCCAAATGTGAGGAAAAGAAATACACAAATCAAGAAGTTTGCAGCCAGGCATGGTGGCACATGCCTGTAATACTGGTGGTTCAGGAGTCTGAGACAGGTGGATGGCAAGTTCAAGGCCAGCCTCAGCAATTAATGAGGCCCTGAGCAACTTAATGAGACTCTGTCTCAAAATAAAAAATAAGAAGTGCTGCGGGTGTATCTTGGTGGTAAATTGCCCCTGGATTAAATCCCCAGTACAAAAAAAAAAAAAGAAGTTTGCAGTCTAGAAGAAAATGTTAAATGTATGTACACTTAGCTATAATACAGAGTAAAGCCTTACAGAGAAAGCATTTGAGTTGGACCCTGAGAAATGGAGCATCATGATGAGAGTACTTTGATGGGTAAAGAAGCAGGAAAAGAGAAGTGTGCAGGAAGAGGACTGACTATTTTTATTTATATTTATTTATTTGTTTTGAGAGGGAGTTGCCCTGTTGCCCGGGCTGACTTTAGACTCCTAGGTTCAAGTAATCCTCCTGTCTCAGCCTCCATAGATGCTAGGACTATTGGTATGCACCACTGAGCCAAGCAAGAACATTTTAAGTAGAAAAATCTACATGAACAAAGACATAGAGGCTTAAATGTGCATAGCATGTTCCAGAAACTGCAAGTACTGCTTATGGATAGTGTATAAGGGTACATTGGCCAGGAACAGATGGACTGAGCCTAGATCATATAGGATCTTCAGTGACATTCTTAAGAATCCGGACTCTGCTGCATAGTCAAGAAGCAGTTATTAGAGGTTTTTAAGCAGAGAAGTGACAGGATCAGATCTGTGTTTGGAAATAATCATTTTGATGGCAAGACTAAATTAGAATAAAAAGAAATTATTTGCCAAGGAAAAAACAGACTCTGAAAACAATAGAATATCTTCAATGAGGCATTAGAAGCATTTGTAATAGGTATTTCAGATTTAGGTGACAGGCTTTATTATATTCTCCAATCATGTTTCATTTATGGTTATTTTCCTTATATTTCTAGCTGGTCTTCAGAATAATGATTCTAGCAACAAAATGTACATGGAACAAAGAAAATTAATTCATTTACTCAAAAAATTTATTAACAGTCTTCTATGTTCAAGTCCCTATGCCAGGTACCGAGAGAATTCAAAGACGAATAAAACATATTCCCAGTCCTCATAGGACTTAACATTTTGTGCAACCTGAAAAATTACTTAAGCAACATTTATTAAGTATTCCATTTATGTATATTAATATTCAATGTACACTGGCTTTTAAAAAAGATATAAAGGGAAAAGGCAGAAAAAGTATGAGAAATAGCCCAAAGAATAAGGGCCAAGAAAATATACCCCCCCTCCCAAAAAAAGAAAATCAGAAAAGCCCATTTTTCCTGATTAATAGTGTCAATTGACTATTTGTTCTGCAAAATTAGATATTTAACATTCCTACATTTCCTCCCACCTTCCGTATTCCCACTTCCAATTCTTGTGGCTCATGTTATTTTTCTTTTGTCAGGATTTACAATATTCATAGATTTTAGCAACCATATTTCCTGTAGTTGTTCAATCTTATTTCTATGTTAGAATGGTTTAGGACGTTACCTCTAATCTTTTTATTTTTATTCATTTTTTATTCATTTATCTTTGGAACCCAGGGGCAATTGCTGCTGAGCTACATCCGTGGTGCTGCTGCTTCTTCTTTAATTTTTATTTATTTATTATTTATTTATTTTTTAGATAAGGTCTTTCTAAGTTGCTGAGGCTGACCTCAAACTTGTGATTCTCCTATCTCAGCCCTGCAAGTTGATAGTATTACAGTCATGTACCACCATGTCAAGCTTAGTCTTTTTATTTTATCATCATCTCTGAGTTTTTCACTTCTGATCTAATGGATGGGATTTCTTTACTAAGTAGTTTGCTCAAGAAAGGTTAAGCCAGGCGTGGTGGCTCAAGCCTGTCATCCCAGCACTTAGGGAGGCTGAGACAGGAGAATCGCGAGTTCAAAGCCAGCCTCAGCAACGGCGAGGTGCTAAGCAACTCTGTGAGACCCTGTCTCTACATAAAAAAAAAAAAAAAAAAATGGGGCTGGGGATGTGGCTCAGTGGTTGAGTACTCCTGAGTTCAATCCCCAGTACCAAAAAAAAAAGAAAAGAAAAGAAAGGTTAATACTGATCCTGGACCCGATGTGAAGAGGAGACTGACCGTGCTGCTGCAGCCCCCGCATCTACCAATGGGTGGATATACTGGCATATTTCTGTCTAGAGACAATAGCCAGAACCAGTAAAACCATCCCCAAGGTCTCTGCAGGCCAGGGTACACCAGAGGTGAGATATTGGTAACCTACAGGGACACTACAAGATTATAGGGTAGAAACTGTAATACCTCAGATACACACTGATAGAGAGGAAGACACATGAACAACAATAAAAAACAAGAGAAGAAAATGCCCCAAACAAACCAAAATGCTACAACAATAGAATCAATTGGCAGCACAGTAGATGAAATGTCAGAGAAGGACTTCAGAATGTACATAATTAAAATGATCTGTGAAGCACAGAATAATATAAGAGAGCAAATACAGGCAACCATTGACCATTCCAACAAACAGATAAGAAAGCAAATGCAGGGAGCAAAAGATTACTTTGAGAAAGATATAGAGACTTTGAAAAAGAACCAAGTAGAAATCCTTGAAATGAAGGAAACAATAAACCAAATAAAAAATTCAATAGAAATCATCACCAACAGACTAGATCACTCAGAGGATAGAACCTCAGACAATGAAGACAAAATATATCATCTTGAAAATAAGGTTGACCACACAATGAAGATGGTAAAAAACCATGAACAGAACATCCAAAAATTATGTGATAACATAAAAAGACCAAATCTCTTCAATGAAATAATTTCAGAAAATTTCTCAAACATGAAGAATGAATTGGAAAATCACATACAAGAGGCTTACAGGACACCAAATGTACAAAACTACAACAGATCCACACCAAGGCACATTATAATGAAAATGCCTAGCATACACAATAAGGATAGAATTTTAAAAGATGAAAGAGAGAAGGTTCTGATTACATACAGGGGGAAACCAATTTGGATTTCAGCAGATTTCTCAACCCAGACCTTCAAAGCCAGGAGATCCTGGAAAAACATATACCAATCTCTGAAAGAAAATGAGTGCCAACCAAAAATCTTATATCCAGCAAAATTAAGCTTCAAATTTGATGATGAAATAAAAACATTCCATGATAAAGAAAAGTTAAAAGAATTTACAATGAGAAAGCCTGCATTAGAGAACATTCTCAGCAAAATATTCCATCAAGAGGAAATGAAAAACAATGAAAATTGGCAAAGGGAGGAACTACACTAAAGGAAAAGCCAATCAAAGGAGAAACCAAGTCAAGATAAAAACCAAAAATAAGCCAAAATGACCAGGAATACAAACCATATTTCAATAATAACCCTGAACATTAACAGCCTAAACTCATCAATCAAAAGACCCATGTCTGGGGCTGGGGTTATGGCGCAGTGGTAGCGTGCCTGCCTAGCACGCATGAGGCACTGGGTTCGATCCTCAGTACCACATAAAAATAAAATAAAGATATTCTGTCTACTTACAACTAAAATAAATAAATAAATATTTTAAAAAAAAAAGACCTATGTCTGGCAGATTGGGTTTTAGAAAAGACTCAACAATATGCTGCCTTCAAGAGACTCATCTCACAGGAAAAGACATCCACAGACTGAAGGTGACCATGTAAACAAACAGGGATTTCCATCCTCATATCAGATAAAATGAACTTCAAACCAAATATAGTCAGAAGGGATAAAGAAGGTCATTTCATACTGCTTAAGGGAAACATACATCAACAAGACATAACAATCATAAATATCTATGCCCTGAACAATGGAGCATCCACGTAAATCAAGCAAACTCTTCTCAATTTCAAGAATCAAATAGACTACAACACAATAATATTGGATGACTTAACACACTTCTCTCATCACTGGACAGATCTTCCAAACAAAAACTAACCAAAGAAACCATAGAACTCAATAATATAATTAGTAATTTAGGAATTAACAGACATATACAGAATATTTCATCCATCAACAAGTAAATATACTTTTTTCTCAGCAGCACACAGATCCTTCTCTAACATAGCCTGTATGTTATGCCACAAAGCAAGTCTTAGCAAATACAAAAAAAAAATAGAGAAACTAGCCTGCATTCTATCAGACCATAATGGAATGAAATTAGAAATTGATGATAAAATATAAAATAGAAGCTACTCCAACACCTGGAGACTAAATAATACACTATTGAATGATGTTTGAATAACAGAAGACATCAGGGAGGAGATAAAAAAAATTCTTAGAGGTAAATGAGCACTCTGATACAACATCTCAAAATCTTTGGACACTATGAAGGCTGTGTTAGCAGGAAAGTTTATTGCATTGAGCTTATTTATTAAAAAAAAAAGTCAACAAATAAATGACCTGACATTACATCTCAAAGCACTAGAAAAAGAATAAATCAACACCAAAAGAAGAAGAATACATGAAATGATTAAAATCAGGGCCAAAATCAATGAAATTGAAATAAAGAAAATAATTCAAAAAATTGACAAAATAAAAAGCTGGTTCTTCGAAAAAATAAGTAAGATTGATAAACCCTTAACCACCTTAATAAAAAAAGGAGAGAGAAAACTCAAGTTACTAACATTCAAGATGAAAAAGGACATAACATGACAGACACTATTGAAATACAGAAGATAATTAGAATCTATTTTGAAAATTTATACTCCAGTACAATAGAAAGTCCCAAAGACACCAAAAAATTTCTAGAGGCAAATGATCTGCCCAAACTGAATCAGAAGGATATACACAACTTAAACAGATCAATTTCAAGCAAGGAAATAGAAGATGCCATCAAAAACTTATCAACTAGCCAGGCGCAGTGGCACAAGCCTGTAATCCCAGCACATAGGGAGGCTGAGACAGGAGAATTGCGAGTTCAAAGCCAACCTCAGCAACAGTGAGGCACTAAGCAACTCAGTGAGACTCTGTCTCTACATAAAACACAAAATAGGGCTGGGGATGTGGCTCAGTGGTCAAGGGTCCCTGAGTTCAATCTCCGATACCAAAAAAACAAACAAACAAACTTACTAACCAAGAAGAGCCCAAGACCAGATGGATTTTCAACTGAGTTCTACAAGACCTTCAAATAAGAATTAATACCAATACTCCTCAAATTATTCCATAAAATAGAAATGGAGGGAACCCTTCCATACGCTTTAGATTAAAGTCTTAAATGTAAGAGATGAAACTACTAGAAAAAAACCTAGCGAAATGCTTCAAGGCATTGCAATGGGCAAGAATTTTTTTTTTAATAAGACCCCCCAAAGCATAAGAAACAAAAGAAAAACTAAATAAATAAGATTACATCAAAATAAACAGCTTCTGCAGAGGAAAGAGAACAATCAACATAGTGAAGAGACAACCTACAGGTGGAGAAGATATTTGCAAACTATACAGCAAACATGGATTAATATCCAGAATATAGAAGAAGCTCAACAGTGAAAAACAGATAATCCAGCTAAAATTTGAGCACTAAACTAAACAGATACTTATCAAAAGAAGTACAAAAAATGTTTTTGAATTGTCAATGTATCTTTTTTTAATTTTTATTTTTTAATTTTTTAATTTTTTTCAGTTATAGATGGGCACAATATCTTTATTTATTTATTTTTATGTGGTGCTGAGGATCGAACCCAGTGCCTCACACATGCAAGGCAAGCACTCTACCACTAAGCCACAACCCCAGCCCTTAATTTTTATTTTTAATGTATTTATATGCAGTGTTGAGTACAAGGGGCCTCACACATGCCAGTACAATGGTCAATAGGTATATGAAAAATGCTCAACATCACTAGTCATCAGGAAAATGCAAACAAAAATCACAATGAAATATCACCTTACTCCAGTAAAAACACCTATCATCAAAAAGACAAAAGATAATAAGTGCTGGTGAGGATGTGCACACTGTTGGTAGGAATGTAAGTCATTGCAGCAATTAGAGAAAACAGTATGAAAGTGTTATGGTTTGGATATGAGGTGTTCCCCAAACGCTCTTATATTGATGCAGGAATGTTTAGAGGTGGAACAATTAGACTGTGAGAGCTATAACATAGTCAGCACTGGAAGGGTACATCTTCCCTGAAGAATCTTTTCCTACTGTTTCTTCTTCCTGGCTATGATGAATGGAGTAGCATTCCTCTACCATACCTTTCTACCATAATGTTCTGCCTCACCTTGGGCCTAGAGCAATGGATTCTGCTGACCATGGACACAACATCTGGAACCATGAGCCAAAGTAAAATTTCCCTCTTCTGAGTTGTTCTTGTAGGTATTTTGGTTATAGTGACACAAAGTTGACTGTTATGATTTGGATGTGAGATGTCCCCCAAAAGCTCACATGTGAGGCAATGTAAGAAGACTCTAGGCTCAAAGTGAAGCAATCCCCAGTAACAAAAAAAAGAAGAAGAAGAAGAGAAGAGGGAGAAGAGGGAGGAAAGGGAGAAGAGGGAGGAGAGGGAGAAGAGGGAGGAGAAGAAGAAGGAGAAGAAAAAGAAACAGTTCTCTACCCAACTCTATGCAGCCAAAAGACTTCTTTCTTGCATGGGAATACTATTCTGCAGGATAATTCTATTACCTGAATGAATAAAATGAAATTTCTGAACTCAGGATGGGAATACCAGGAATTTAGAAATATCTCTAAGGTTTCTAAATGTTTGCTGTGCAAATATTAAATGTGTTAGGTTATAAATATGCCAATCATCCTGATCTGATCATTACATATTGTACACATGTATTGAAATGTCACACTGTACCCCATAAATAAGTACAACAATTATGTGTCACTTAAAAGTAAAAACATTCTTTTAAACAGAAAGAAATATCTTCAACATAAAACACAGAGATCAAACAAAAAAGGAAATAAGTAACTTAGAGGACAGAAAAATAAAAAGAAAAGCAGGAAAAAGAAAAATTTCAAAAAGCAAATTTGGGGGCTTGGGTACTGCTAAATTGTAGAGTGCTTGCCTAGTATGTGCAAGGCCTTGGGTTTGATCACCAGCATCACAAAGAAAAGACAGAGAGAATGATTTATTAGTAAATATTTTAATTAGAAATAAAATAGGAGAAAGCTAAATAGAAATGGGGGCGGCAGAAATGATAAAAAGCATAATTCAAGAAAATCTCCCATAATGAAGGATATAAATTTCAAATTTAGAGAGGTTACCAAATGAACTACACAATGGATAGAAACAAATCCACACCATGACACACCACTGTATAATTTTAGAATGCTGGGAATAAAAAAAAGAGACTTTTTCCCAGAAAGGAAAAAGTTACAAATGAGTATTAGAATTGCACTGGACTTCTCAATAGCAACAGTGGAGTCAAGAAAATAGAAGAATAGCAGATTCTAAGGAAAATTATTTCCAATCTGGAATTCTATCACCAAATACACTACAATTGAGTAAAAAGATATTTTTAGACAAGGAAGACCTCAATAAATTTAACTCTTGGGTATCCTTCCTCAGGAAGTTATTGAGCAAATGTCTAATATGTCAGAGCAAACCAAGAAATGGGAATGCATGATAGATTATATTAAGTCTTTAAATATACACTGCCTCTCTCTATTGGGGACTAGAATTTTACTTCCTATCTTACAGACATCAAACTTGGCTATCGATTTACTTTGAACAATGGAATATAAATGGAAATGGTGAATGTACTATTCTTTTCTCAACCAAAAGACTGGCATGGCCCCGAGGAAGATTGCTCTTAAGTCCTGGGAAGGAGCCAATGTGAAGCTGATTTGCGGCCAATCCACAGAGGATGTCTAACGAAAGTGAGAAATAAATCTTTGTTGTAAGCCATTCATATTTTGAGTCATTAAAAAGAAAGTATCAAAAGCTGACTAATATACATAGGATCTAATATATATATTAGTATCAAAAGCTGACTAATAAATATAGTCATTTAGATCATTTAGATTCCATTTCTAGGAATCTGACACAGAATGAAGTCATATAAACCCTCAGAATAATGAAGTTTGGGGCTGAGGTTGTAGCTCAGTGGTAGAGCACTTACCTTGCACATGTGAGGGACTGGGTTCAATCCTTCGCACCACATAAAAATAAATAAATAAAAGAGCCAGGTGCGGTTGTGCAAGCCTGTAATCCTAGCACTTTGGGAGGCTGAGACAGTAGTTCAAAGCCAGCTTCAGCAACAGGGAGGTGCTAAACAACTCAGTGAGACCCTGTCTCTACATAAAACACAAAATAGGGCTGGGGATGTGGCTCAGTGGTCGAGTGCCCCTGAGTTCATTCCCTAGTACCAAAAAATAAATAAATAAAGGTATTGTGTCCATCTACAACTATAAATAAATAAATAAATAGGAAAAATGAAGTTTGCTCCCAGAATGATATCTGTATAACCACTATAGGTAGAGCCAAGGTCTAAATAGAGAAAATCACATGACTCTCAGATGTTCCCCAAAACATAAAATTGATAGGCTATTTAATATGTTTGACTATATTGAGAAGAAATGTATTGGAAGGAAACTTTGGTTATGAGTTAGTTATAACTATATTAAAACAAAGTTAAGTGAAAAATAAAAACAAAGCATTCATTAACTCCAGGAAAATCAAAAGTTGTATAAAAAAAGAAAAGATAGGGGGCTGTGGCTGTGGCTCAGTGGTAGAGCACTTGCCTGGCATGTGTGAGGCACTGGGTTCAATCTTCAGCACCACATAAAAATAAAGAAAAGTATTGTGTTCATCTATAACTAAAAAAAAAAAATATACATTTAAAAAAAAGAAAAGATAGTCTAGTATATAAGTGTTTACATAGTCATAATAAAACACATACTATTGTTTTAACCAACATTATAATGTAAACTATATTGGGAGAATGGATAAAAAAGTGTGTTTATGTGTGATTGAAGTAGACTTGGGAGCAAGAATTCAAGACCAGAAAATCAATGTTATTTATAGTAGGCCTTGTAGAACTACAATCATGTATCACCTAACGACAGGGGATACATTCTAGGAAATATGTCCTTAGGTGATTTTTGCCATTGTGTGATTATCATAGAGCACTTACACAAACCTAGACAGTGTAGCCTATTGCATATCTAGGGCTATGTGTTATGACCAATAGCTATAAGGCTACAAACTCATACAGCAAGAAAGTGTGCTGAATACAGCAGGCAATTTTAACCACATGGTAAGTATTTGTGTATCTAAACATATCTAATGATAGAAAAGGTATGGTTTAAAAAAACAACACTGTAAGAGATAAAAAGGGAACATACCTACCACACCTACAGCTTGCAGAACTGAAGTTATCTGGATGAATCTGTGAATGAGTGAATACATGAATGTAGAGGCCTAGACATTGCTATTCCCTACTGCAGACTTTATGAACTCCGTGTACTTAGGCTACACTAAATTTTAAAACAAATATTTTTCTTTCTTCAATAGTAAATTAACCTTAGTTTACTGTGATGTTTACTTAATAAACATTAATTTTTTTAATGTGGTGCTGGGGAGTGAACACAGTGCCTCATGTGTCCTAGGCAAGTGATCTACCACTAAGCCACAACCCCAATAAAGATTAATTTTATTCAAAATAGTTTTGACCCTAGTAATAATATTTAGCTTAAAATAGAAACACATTGAGTTGGGAATTGCAGCTCTTTGACAGAGCGCTTGCCAAGTACTCACAAAGCCCTGGGTTTAATCCCCAGTACGGCAAAAATAAAAAAGAAACACATTGTAAAACTGTAAAATAAATAAATAAATATTTTTCTGGCTGGGCACAGTGATGAGTGTCTATAGTCCCAGCTACTTAGCAGCCTGAGGCAGGAGGATCTCTTAAGTCCAAGAGCTCAAGGCCAACTGGGGCAATATGGCAAGACCTGTCTTTAAACAAATACCAAAAAAAGGTCTTTGTATCCTTATTTGATAAACTTTTTAAAAAGTTAATATTTAGTTATAAACTAAGATACAAACATATCCATTACCCTAGCCTTCTCAGGGTCAGGATCATTAATATCACTCTTCCATCTCCACTTCTTGCCCCACTGGAGGGTCTTCAGGAGCATGCACAGAGCTGCCATGTCCCATAATAATGCCTTCCTCTGGATTTCCCCCTAAAGGAATGCAGAAGCTATTTACAGTTCACTTTTTCTTATATATTCTCTAAAATAACATTTGAAGGATAGAATAGTAAATACATAAAACCAGTAATACAGTTGTTTAGTATTATTATCAAGTATCATCTACATAATTGAACATAATTATGTGCGCTATACTTTGATGCAACTGGGAGCACAGGTTTGTTTACACAAGCACCACCCAAAACACGAGAGTAACACATTGCGCTATAGCAGCCACCTCGTCACTAGTGATAGGAATATTTCAGCTGTCATACGCCTATGGGACCACTGTCAGAGATGTGGTCCATCTGAAATGTCCTTATGCAGTGCATGACTGTATCTGACTCCTACACGATGTGCATTTTTAGCTCTGGTGAAAAATAATCTTACACACTGCAGCACAGAGGAGCTTGAGGCTTAAGAACTGAAAAGATATAAAAAGAACAATATAATAAATCAATGCAGGACTCATTCATATACATATGAAAGAAGGAAAAGGAGGAGTTTGAAAGGACTGTGTGAACTCTAAAGCACAAGGAAAAAGTTAGAAGTGGCATGGAAGTGGAACATGATTGTTAAGAGCCTGGCTTGAGGCTCAGACAGTTCACAGTCAGTACACTCCCTCCAGGCAATTCTGCTAGCAGTGTGACCTTGGGCATATTGCTAAACCTCGGTTTCCTTATTTGTAAAACAGGAAAAATAACAGTCCTTCTCATTGAGTTTCTGTGAGAATGAACTGAATTAAACTCTTGCGCAAAGAAAATATCGGGAAAGTTTCAGCTAATACAACTTTATTTTGTTACTTCATCTTCTCGTTGGATTAACAGATTAATAGATACACATCTTCTCTGTGGATTAACTAAAAGGCAGTTCGGAAGAAGGGAAAAACTAAAGCAAAAATCTGAGAAGATAAACAAACTGGAGAACCAACCTCTCAATATGCTTTTTTTCATTTTTTCTTTAGTGGTGCTGGGGATGGAACCCATGGCCTTATGCAAGCACTCTAACACAGAGCTAAAACATCACCAGCTCCAACTTCCAAATAATTGAAAATCCACTGCAGAGCGTTGTAGGTCCAGCCGTGGGAATTGGCCAGCCAATTGCCTTGTCTCGCACTGTGCTGTCCACCTTGCCAAAATTCTTCAGTAATTCCTCCTTGATCACAGTTTCCCCAAGCTACTCTCCCTATTTTCATGTCATTCCAGTGCATACTAGTGAGGCAAGACTTCCTCTTAGCACCTGCCCCTCTAAAGGAATCCCTCTTGGAGGACCTGCCTGAGGCTATTTTACAGTTCACCTTTTCTTGTAAGTAGGAGCATTCTCTAAAATAACATTTAAAGTATAGTAAATAAGTTTAGACTGAAATATTTAAGTCTGTCAATATTAATAGGGCTTAGTTTTAGGTTGAAAAAAGAAAATTCAACTATAAGGCTTTACATGTTTGGATCTATGCTTTTTTATTTTGAACATGTATAGTAAAACATGAGCCTTTTGCTGCAAAGATTTCATGTCATTCAGCATTTCTTTGTGACCCATTTGCTCACAAAGCCTGCCGCATCTAAAATATTAGTGTGTACCTGTCTTGACTCTTGTACCCTATCTACCTATAGTTAATTGGGACATGCTGGCCCTAACCTGAGATAAGATGGTCGTTCAACCAGTTATATCCTACTGGGTAGAATATAATTTTCATAAGGAAGTAGGCAGCCTGAACTTTGAGATCAAGGCTTCCTATATACACAAAGCAATTATATACAGATACATAGCACATATGCACACTGTAACTTTCCTTACCTACACTGCTATATGCCTGACTGGATTGGAAAGAATATTGCACTGACAGAACAATTAGTTCCATTGGCTGAAATTTCAAGAAAATAACAAGGATTTGCATTTTGGTATAAAAGAATGACTAATGTCGTTTACTATATGCTAGGCACTGGTTTTAAATGCTTCACAAAAATTCATTTAATCCTCATAACTATCCAATGAAGTAGTACTCTAATCCTCACTTCATTAATGAGAAAATTAAAGCACAGAGATGCTGTGTAATTTACCAAAGGTTACACAGCCATAAGGGCATTAAACTTTACAGGGGATTGAACTCAGGGACACTCGACCACTGAGCCACATCCCTAGCCCTATTTTTGTATTTTATTTAGAGACAGTGTCTCAATGAGTTGCTTAGCGCCTCCCCATTGCTGAGGCTGGCTTTGAATTCATGATCCTCCTGTCTTAGCCTCCCCACCTGCTGGGATTATAGGCGTGTGCCACCCAGGCCAACAGCATTAAACTTAAGCAAACATAGAGGACTGCTATGCTATATCATTTTTGATCTTCCATTCCTTTCTCAGACTGAATTTTGTAGTCTTTAAAGTCCAAACTGACTATTCTCAGTGAATCAGGAAACTCCTACTGCATTTGGCTACATCTTCATAATGCACTGGCTAATATAAACAGGAAAGCAGCCAATTACCAGTAAAGAATGTTTTGTATTTATTAACAATACTATAAAATTCCCTATTGATGAAATCCCCTATTGTAATTCAGACTTGAGGAGTTTGTTGTTGTTGTTGTTGTTCAAAAACTGGTCCAGCTGTTTCTCCAGCTGCCTGGTAATTCGACAGGAACAAAATCAGTGAATCAGTTCAAATTCTAAATTCAAAAAAGGACGATGCTTTTCCTTTTGTTTTCATAAGACACCTACATTTAAATTACAATGCAAAAGCAACCATGCAGTGCATGAGCAGATTTACATAATTGGTGTCAAAGGTCTAAAGCAGAAGCAAAAGGGGGCCAGAAATTGATGGATCTCATAGAGTTGATTATTCTATCCATCTTAGCATCTTTTCAAACTCTTTTATAAAGGACATCAAATTGTTGTGCACATCTCCTTTAAGTCTGTTTATATTAATAGGGCCTTAGTTAAATTAAATTAATAAAATTCATCCATAACTTTTTATGTTTGGATCTATGCTTTCTTGTTTAGAACACGTATGGTTAAAAATGTGCCCATTGCCGCAAAGATTTCATGCCATTCAGTATTTCTTTGTGATCTATTTGCTCACATAGCCTGCCCCATCTGTTGTACCAAACAACCATTTCATCTACCAGAAGGCTAATCTAGATAATTCAGCAAAATTTTCAGAAGCCAGACACCTGCAGTTAATATGGCCTATGTCCTTTAAAGATTTTAGCCATTCTTTGTGGAGAAGAACGCTATCTTAATCAAGAATAAACACTCACAAGGACAGAATCTCACTCAAACTAGCCCCAACACCAGGGAATGCTGCTTCTTGAAAGCAATCTTGTGTATCTTGTAAAACCAAAGCTGGTAGGACAGCCAGGTTTCACAAAGGTCTTAACATTGAACTTTAGTCAGGAACTGAAGATATTATTTTCACCTTTTCTAGACTCTTTTTCTCTTTTCTCTTTTTCTCTGAAGATTGACTTTTTCACCTTCAGCATCTCCTTGGCAGACAATGGCAGTCCTGCCCCAGCTCTTCATACTATCCTAGGCCCGATATAAACTAGCGAAAGACTAGCCCAATTCCAGATTCCCAGGAGAGAGAAGTGATTACTGAGGTCAGGTGTCTAGCTCTTATTCAATCAGCTGGGGCTGGGGAAGTGGCATCACATGGGTATTAGCTTGCTGTCACTGCTTCAGCAACTGGGGAAAGTGGGCGACCAGAAAAGGATTCACAGCATGTTGTTGCCATTCTTCAAAATGAGATGATAATTCATACTCTTTTTTTAAAAATATATATTTTTTAGTTGTAGATGGACACAATACCTTTATCTTATTTATTTATTTTTATGTGGTGCTGAGAATCAAACCCAGTGCCCCACATGTGCCAGGCAAGCACTCTCTACCACTAAGCCACAACCCCAGGCCCTGATAACACATATTCTAATGAATTCAATTCAGCCATTCAACAATGCATATATGCTTCAAAACAACATGTTGTACATGATAAATACATACCATTTTAATTTGTCAATATGAAAATTAAAAAAGAAATGAGAGATAATGAACTACAGATGAGTTAGCATTTAAGCCCTCTTGGATCCATATTTTATCCATCTCCACATCTCAGACCTACCATAGTCTCTACTGGTAACTTTAAGTAGTTGATTTTTTAAAAATGTCTACATCTGCCAAAATCATCAACAATGTGTTAATAAGCTAATTTTGAGCATTTGTCAACTTATACAATGGATGCTGCCTCTCTCCTCATGTAGAATTTCCTGGAAATTTTATCTTCATGCTTCACGAAATTTCACAAACTGTGCCTGCAGATATCTCCACGCTTCCCCTCAAGCTAGGTGCTCAGAGACCAAAAATAGCAACAGGAAAGTCAATCTACACGCATTAGTTAGAACCTCCAAGTAAATGAGACCAATGAAAATAAATGAGACAATATTGTGAAGATTGAAAATTCAAAGTGATAATGTACACATTATAATTTTGACATACTAGCTGAAAATGGAGTCACTTCATTAAAATACAACCATATCATTGTCCATTCCAAATGACATTTCAGGAAAGAATAAGCGCTGTCCCATTTCATGACCAACCGCAGCCATGATAATCCCACATCACTGTTTTACCCCAGACCAAGTCCTCTTTCTGTGCTAAGGACAAAGTGGTTTATTAATGGTTATTTAACTTTTAGCTTAATTTTTAACTTTTAAAATCTATGTGAAAATCCCTTTCTGGCCTCTAGAGTTTCTCTAGATAACAGAAAAAAATTAAATCTCCTGCAGAATAGCTTTTAAAACTTACTCAATAAGAACTTAGAATTTTAGGGGCTGAAGACAGAGATGATTTCTAAACTGCATCTGTGTAGAAAAATGCTGATTATGGGTCCTAGTCCAGGAATAACCACAGTCAATTTTTTTCCTTTTTATGTTTCCAAATGAGTCATAAAGGACCCTCTGCACTCAAATAGTGTGTCATGAAATGGGAATGATAAAATACAGGAAATGGACATTGCTATCTCTTTTTGATGAGTTCAGCTCTTTGTTACTGATGTGGGGCCAGATTCACCTAACACAGGGGCAAGTAGCACTCTCTGCCAGCCACCTCCAGTGCTCTGTATTATTACTCCTCTGCTCTTTGTATGGCACCTCTTCCTGGGGGAAGTGCAGCTTTGTCTTTGAGAGTGTCTGGTCCCGTGGTTATTATCCCTGATTTAAAGTTAGAATTATTTAGGAGACTTAATTTTTTTTTCTTAATTTAAAAAACACAACAAGGTATAAATTCTGCCAATTAAATTAGAATCTCTAGCTAGACACGGCAGTGCACACCTATAATCCCAGCTATTCAGGAGGTGAGGCAGGAGGATGGCAAGTTTGAAATAAGCTTGGCCAGGCCCTGTCTCAAAATAAAATTTTAAAATATGTTGGGGAATATAGCTCAGTGGTAGAGCACTTGCCCAGCCTGTGTGAGGCCCTGGGTTCAACTCGTACTACCACAAAAGAATAAAAATAAATAAATAAGAATCTCTGAGAACTAGACTGGGTATCAGTGCTTTTTTAAAAGCTCTTTAGGAGCCCTCACCAGAGCTAAGGTCCCTCCCCAGATTAGACTTGTTGAAGATAGCCTGATCATGATTGAATATTTCTAAATCTTTATTTCATTATTAACTCTCTCTCTCTCTTTTTTTTTTGAGACACAATCTCTATGTTGCCCAGGCTGACCTCAAACTCAAGATCCTCTAGCTTCAGCCTCCAGGGCAGTTGGGATTACAAGCCTATGCCACCACATCCCTCTTTCCTCATTGGGTTTTGTGTGTGTGTGTGGTACTGGGTTAAGCAAGTTAATGCATATTAGGCAAGTGCTCTACCTCTGAGATACATCCCCAGCCCTCCTTAATGGCTTTTGATCAGGTTTCTTGTTTCCAATTTGAGTTTGGGCATACTCACTGACTACATTATATACTCTGTGCAAAACCTACTTTAGCATCAAACCCAAAAAATTGCAGGTCAATATCTATTTTTTTTGTTTATCAATATAAATAAATAAATAAATAAAATAAGTGTTCTTGACTTTCGGCAGGAGTCAAGAACACTTCTAGGCCTTATAAAGGAAATGGTCAGGGTGTCCCATCATGAACTGTGGTGAATGTATATATTGCCAAGGGTTCTAATCTAGAATAAAGTTTTGATACAGTATACAAAAAAATGTAATTTTGTGTAGAAATCAAACTTGTCATTTAAAAATAGCCAGAGGATATTAAAAGAAATAATGCTTATGGAAAGTAAGCATTTTAGTTTAAATTGACAAAATGACTCAAAGTACTTAAAATGATGCCTCTCTTGATTCTTCTAATGAGGCACAGCAACTCCCTTGATTACCAAGACAAAACTACCAAGTGCTTAGAAGTTTTAGAAAGCCCTTTGATGGGGGGTGGGGAGTTGGAGTCTTGGTCTTGTGCTTAATGTTCAGTAAACCCTTTACTCCAAAGACTCATGAACCATAGACCACATTCCAATGGATTGGTGGTTGTTAGAACTTCGTCTTGGAAATTCTACAATGTTTCCCATGTATTATATTTTATTATTATTATTTTTAGTTATAGATGGACACAATATTTTTATTTTGTTTATTTATTTTTATGTGGTGCTGAGGATCGAACCCAGTGCCCTCACATGTGCAAGGCAAGCGCTCTGCCACTGTGCCACACCTCCAGCCCCCATATATTCTTTTTTTTTTAAATATTTATTTATTTTTTTAGTTGTAGGTGGACAGAATATCTTTATTTTATTTTTATGTGGTGCTGAGGATCGAACCCAGTGCCCTCACATGTGCAAGGCAAGCACTCTGCCACTGTGCCACACCTCCAGCCCCCATATATTCTTTTTTTTAAAAAATACTTATTTATTTTTTTAGTTGTAGGTGGACAGAATATCTTTATTTTATTTTTATGTGGTGCTGAGGATCGAACCCAGTGCCTCACGCATGCTAGGCGAGCACGCTACCACTGCGCCATAACCCCAGCCCCCCCATATATTCTTAACACTGTGCTTTGTCTGTGTTCACCTTGAAGATAGAGCCTCACTCTTAGTAATTGGCCCTCCCACAGCCCTTTTCTCTTACAGTCCATTCCTGTGCCTGCTGAAACAATCTCAACACTTTGAACACATTAAAAAGAAATTTTCTTCCTAGGATTCCATCACTTGGTACTTTCTTCATCTCTGTCCCCTCCTAGGACATGGGAAAGCCTATTCATGAATGTCACATAGAAGTATCATTCTCTCAGGATCCTAAAAGGTGTCAGCAGTGACAAACTTTTCCTAGTGGGATATGTGATAACAGAGTCTAAACATCTTTCTCCTCACACCATATGTCTCTAGAATTTAATGGTGAAAACAGGAACATGTGTGTCTTTATCATCTGTTTTTACTGGAGATCTAGACAGTTTGGGGAACCCAGACATGATCTCCCCAACTCTTTTTGGTGAAGGGTGATATCTAAAGATCTTGGCCTCGGGGCTGGGATGTAGCTCAGTGGTAGAGTATGTATTTACTATGTGCAAGGCCCTGGGTTCAATCCCCAGCACTGCAGGGAAAAAAAAAAAAAAAAAAGATCTAAGCCTTTTTCTGGTAGCCCAGAGATTCCCGGAATCATCAGGAATACCACTGAAGCCCTTGATGGGATCCAGTTTGTTGTGAAGGAAAGATTTTACTATGTGACAGAATTAGATGCACATTTTCACAAAACTGGATCTCAGCTCTCCCAGTAACTCTTATGGAAAGAGGAAATTGATAGGTTTCCCAGAAGCACGCCACTCTGCACTTCCCTCTTTCTCAGTCCCTGACCTCTTCCCTTTGGTTTGTCCATATAGTTACAGTTCTGTCTGGTATAGTTCTTTCTCAATTTTTTTCCTCATTAATTAGGAATCTGGCTTTGACCGGGCATTTCAGTACCAGGGACTGATTATGTCACTAGGATGACAATTAGAATCTTCGCAATCTACCCTAAACAATCGGGGAAATAGTGGTCCTTAGAGGAGACTGTTGAAGAATAAGCAATACTGCCGCCTTGTGGAAGACAATAATTATATTTTTTGTGGCAGATATGGATGACTAAGAAAAAAAAGTAACCTCTGACAGTATAATTATAATGGGACCAGAAATTCACTTTTCCTTTTGTATCTTTAATAATTGTTTGATTTTTTGTTGTTTGCATGAGCAAATCTTGTTTTAAAATTTTTAGTCTATTAATAAATTTCAAAAAGTAAAAAAAAAAAATCCACTTAGGATATTTCAAAATATCCTCTTATTTAAATTATTTAGTTTGTCCTGGGTCCACCTCTAACTATGTAATTTTAATCACTTAAATTTGGTTCCTTTTTAGTAAAATGTAAGCTATAATGACATTTAAATTATAATTATCACTCTATTATCTTTCCATTAAATTTTTTCCAGCCAGGCACGGTGGCGCAATCGTGTAATCCCAGCACTTAGGGAGGCTGAGACAGGAGAATCACGAGTTCAAAGCCAGCCTCAGTAAGGGCGAGGCACTAAACAACTAAGTGAGACCCTGTCTCTACATAAAACACAAAATAGGGCTGGGAATGTGGCTCAGTGGTTGAGTGCCCCTGAGTTCAAACCCCAGTACCCCAAAAAAAAAAAATGTTTTTCCAACCTTCTTTTTCCAGAAATAGAAAGTACTGTATATAAAACTCACGTAACAGAAAAATGAAATTTTAGTGATAAAATTTCAATCAAGATAGGGTCGTTCTAAGCTGGGCGTGGTGTTGCACTCCTCTAATCCCAGCTACTTGGGAGGTTGAAGCAGAAGGATCACAAGTTTGAGGCCAGCCTCAGCAAATTAGTGAGTCAGTCAGTCTGTCTGTCTGTCTGTCTCTCTCTGTTTCTTTCTCTCTCTCACACACACACACACACAAAGACAATCATTCTAATCCAAAGGTTCTCAAACATGACTGCACATTAGAATCCATCTGGGAAGCTTTAAGAATTCCAATTCCTAGGCCTCACCTCAGCACAATTATATTAGAATCTTCAAAAGTGAAGGGGAGGGGCTGGGGTTGTGGCTCAGTGGTAGAGCACTTGCCTTGCATGTGTGAGGCCCTGGGTTCGATCCTCAGCACCACATATAAATAAATGAATAAAATAAAGGTCCATCAACAACTAAAAAAATATTTAAAAAAAAAAAAAAAAGTGAAGGGGAGGCACGTCCCAGCAATAGACATCTTTTAAAACCTTCTCAAATGATTTCAGGATGCAGCTAAAATTGAGAACTACTGCTAGCTAAATTGTTGCCTGGCCTAAAAAGCATCTCCTTATAGAGCTTAAAATTCTACTACCAAAATCATTGTCATAGGCTGGGGATATAGCTCAATAGTAGAAACACTTGCTTATCATGCACCAGGCCCTGGGTTCCAACCCCAGCACTGCAAAAACAAAGCACAACAAAATCATTGTCACTTGGGTTAATGACTGTCTTCTTTTCAAAAATAAATACACCCATAAATTTAGGTTGACCAAATTCTTTGATTCAAATTAGCTTAGTAAGAACACTTCCTTTTTTTCATCTAGCTAAGGTAAACCCTCCAGAAGAGGCTGACATTTTGAATAGAGTTAGAGAGACAGACAACTAATTTTGAGGTATAACACAAAATGCTTTGGAAGAGATTAGATCCAAAGAGGCTGCAGAAAGGGAAGCAATGAGCCACCAGAACTGTATGGACATCAGGAATGTAAATATGGAAGAGGATAAGCCAGAAGGGAAAAAATAAGCCAAAGAATAACTGCAACTATACTTCATGTATCTATAAAAGATATATATTTATATATCTATGTATCTTTTTAGATACCAAATAGATACATTTACATACATATATATATATATGTATATATATATACATATATATATATACATATATATATCCCAGCTCCCTGAATAATTGTGCCTCAGATAACTGACTACTATCCTAGGATATCTGCTCATCTCTTCTTCTTTATAAAAAATATTTTAAATATTACTTTCTAATGTGTTATAGTTATGTTCATTTTAAGGCGAAAACATGACAAAGAAGAATGTGGTCTCTTTTCTTTTTAAATGATGCTTATGCATATCCACAGACACTTCCCTTTTATGGTAAATGGTTATCTTGACATTTTAAAAACTACTGAGCATAAAAAAATGTTCTGACTCAGATTACCAAATATGACACCTGGACTGATTTTCTAACCTCACAAAAAATTAAAAGCACAAGCTATTGTTTTTATGCAGTAAGCTAAGAGAGAGATTTTATTTACATATTTTTAAACATTAGCAGCCAAACAGAAGTCAGCTAATAAAAAAGAATGAGCTTCCTCCTTGGAAGCTTAAAGAAATGTCATTTCCACCAATACTTAAAACAAGTGACCTTTACATGAAAGTTCCCCATAAAATGAGGCTGGCTATGGTTTTAGTTATAGCACTTTCTTCCTGATATAAAATCTTTTTCTTTTTAAAAATTTTTTTGATTGTATATGGACCTTTATTTATTTATTTTTATGTGGTGTCGAGGATTGAACTCAGTGCTTCACACATGCTAGGCAAGCACTCTACCACTGAGCTACAACTATAGCCCCATGATACAAAATCTTTGTAGGGGCCACAAGAGATAAAATGTTTTATTCTGGGCTAAATGAAACCTAGATTCAGTTTCAGGAGCACAGTTCGCCTAGAAAAGGGTGCTTAAATGATTGCAATGCTTTTTTAGGTTTTTTTTTTTTTCTTTTTTTTTTGCAGTATTAGGTGTTGAACCCAGGACCTCTTACATGCTAAGCCAGTGCTCTATTACTGAGCTGAGTGTAGTGTCTTGAAGCTTATAATGATGAGCTAATTAAGTTACTTCAGTTCAAAGAACATTTATTAATGATACTAGAAACAAACACAAGTACTCAACCTTGCAGGGGACGCAAAGATCTAAGCATCTAAGTCATCATTGTCTCTTGCCTGAATGATTGCAAAAAACAAATAAAATCATCCCCTGCAAAACAAACAAATACACAAATAAAGCTGGCCTTCTCATGACTGCTCATGTCTCTAATCTATTCATAGTGTAGCCACTGTGCACTTCTTTTTCTTTTTCTTTTTCAGGGCTGAAGATTGAACCTAGGATCTCACACATGATAGGCAAGTACTCTACCACTAAGCTACATCCCCAGCCCTTTTTCATTTTATTTGGAGGCAGGATCTTGATAAATTGTCCAGGCTGGTCTCAAACTTGTGATACTCCTGCCTCAGCCTCCCAAATAGCTAAGATTACAGGCATGCATTACTGTACCCAGCTACCAATGTGCATTTTTAAAAATATATTTCTGGTATCCTCAATCCCCTTATTAGAACTTCCAAATGCTCCCAACTGTCCTTAGGATAAAAACTATAAACTATGTACATTTGTAATCCCAGCTACTCAGGAAGCTGAGAAGGATTATAGATTCAAGGCCAGATTTGGCTATTTGGTGAAACCACTTGTCTTGAAATAAAAAATAAAAATGGTTGGCAATGAAGGTCGGTGGTAGAGTGCCTCTGGATTCAATCCCCAGTACTTGAAAAACAAAATCATTAACTTCGTTCTGTAGGATTCAAACTCTCATTGTTTCTGTAGGCTAACATGATGCCGCACACACACTGACTCATTGATTTCCCAAACTCTTTTTCCCTACTTAGAACTGTAATGAGACAAAATTTAACAAATTTAGTTTAAAGACCTAGTTGGCTTTGTGTGTGTGTGTGTGTGTGTGTGTGTGTGTGTGTGTGTGTGTGGTGCCAGGGACTGAATTTATGGCCACTATTCCCTAACTCACTTTTATTATGATTCATAAATGTGGCAGCATCTTATATACAAAACAGAAAAGGGTTTTCAATGAGCTGAGTAAAGGAAGTGGGTTTTAAAAGCAGAAAAAGTAAAAATGGGACAAAAAACATATTGGTCATTTCAAAGGTATTTTCCTCATGGAGTTAAAGCAGAGAGGACCTCCTTATATGCCAGTTCAAGTTGACTGGTCCTCTTTTGATTAGTTGATGTGAATCTTTGGTGTTTTTGAAGACTGGCCTATTTTAAAAGTTAAATTTGATTTTATGGCACCTAGCATGAGTGACTGCATTCCAAGTTGTTCTGGTCTCTTGATATCTAGTGCAAAAACTCTGTCCAAAATAACAGCCCCTCATAAATATCATTTAACCAAACACATCATTACTGAGTTACTTTATCACTAAATTATATCCCCAGCCATTTATTTTTTCCTGAGGTCTGAGATTTCTTAAATACCATTCCCATTTTCTCTTCAATTGCCTTCCCACTTTTACCTATCTACTTCCAGCTATCCTTTAGAATTCAATTTAGATGTTACTTTGACCTTAGGTATATAAGCAGAGGGGACAGAGTTGAGGATGGGGCCGGTGACTTCTCTAATTTATCTGATTAAATTTTATCCTCTTTACGTTTCTGTTAAAACTTGCATTTCTCTATCATAATATTCAACACCCTTTAATAAGTTGTTAATGTTTGACTTTCCTGAACTGATTAGAAAGTTCAATTAGTATATTTAATATATTCTAATCAGTATATTCTAAACTGATATTCTGATCAGTTTCCTGAACTGATTAGAAAGTTCAATTAGTATATTTAGGACAGTAGCTACCCCCATTCATTAATTTTTAGTTGTTGATGGATCTTTATTTTATTCATTTTTTATTTGTATGTGGTGCTGAGGATCGAACCCAGTGCCTCAAGCATGCTAGGCAAGCGCTCTACCACTGAGCTACAGCCCCAGGTCCCCCATTCATTATTGAATGAATAAAGTTAATAAAAAAGTTGGTGACTACCCTAAAGAGCCATAGTCTAGTAGGGAAAGAATACACCCAAATAACTCTTAATTTTATTTATTTATTATTTTTTATTTTTTAAAATTTTTTTTAGGGGCTGGGATTGTAGCTCAGCGGTAGAGCGCTTGCCTCGCATGCGTGAGGCCCTGGGTTCGATCCTCAGCACCACATACAAAGCAATAAAATAAAGACATTGTGTCCATCTACAACTAAAAAAAATTTTTTTTTTTAAGATTTTTTTTTTTTTAGTATGGAAGGCAAGCGCTCTACCCCTGAGCTACAATCTCAGCCCAATAACTCTTAATTTTAATACAAGATGAACCAATTAAGTAGTGACACAATATACAATGAAAGTAACAGGAAAATAAGGGAGAAGGACATTAACTTTCATAAGGAAATGTAAAATAGCACTCTAACCTGGGCCATGCAGGATGAGAAGGACTTCAACAGGCAGAGCTCATGGGAAAAGATTTCATGAGGAGGAACTAGCGTAAGTATGGAGACAAAGTCTACAGATAGGTTGGGGCAAAGGCAAGTACCCCAACATGAATGAGGTATAGAATGTGTGGAAATGTGTGGTGCAAGATAAAGGCAGAAAAGTCAGCTGGCGTAATCAAACTGAATTTTCAGCCTGAGAAGTGTATGTGTTATTCTGTAGGCAGTGGGGCCAGATCTGGCTTTAGAACGAACATTCTGCACTATATACAATTAAATAAAGGAGAAGGAGCAAAGAGATCATTGAAGAGAAGATCCATTTACAGATAACAGTTTCTCTTCTCTTTATGTCCATAAACATTTAAAACACACAAGGGGGCTGGAGATGTATGTATCTCAGTGGTATAGAGCTTGCCTCATATACATGAGGTGCTGAATTTGATCTCCTGCACCACAGAAACAAACAAAACAAAATACAAGAAATAAAGAAATCTCTACCCTGCTGCACATCTCACATCCAGAGGAATGTACATTATCCTACAGACATTGCTGATATGGATTTTCCACAAAGTATCCACCAGCTGTTTATGCCAAGAGGTGCAGGTTCCAAAGTTAAGAGTGGTTTTTGTTTATAACTTTATTTACTTATTATTTTTATTTTTGGTACTGGGCATTGAACCCAGGATGCTTTATCACTAAGTTAAATCCCCAGCGCTTTATTTTGTCTGTTTCAAGACAGGGACTTGCTAAGTTGCTTAGAACCTCACTAAGTTGCTGAGGCTGGCTTTGAACTTGAAAGCTTGCCTCAGCTTCCCAAGTTGCTGGGATTACAGACTAGAATGATTTTCTTTCTGAAACAGACTTTTATTTTATTTTAATTTAATCAAGGCTAAGAAACTACTATTACTCTAACAATAGTACTAGTCATTTCACTTAAAGAACAAAAGTCTTCAATTATGTAAAGAAATTGATCTGCACATTCTACTGTCATATATACCTTAAAAGAACAAATAAAAAATAAATAAAAATAAATTTATAAAAAGAAGTTGATCTGGCCTTTGAAGACAAAAAGAATAATCAAGGATCCTAATATTGAAAATTCCTCCTGGGGCTGGGGTTGTGGCTCAGTGGTAGTGCGCTTGCCTCACATGTGTGAGGCACTTGGTTCGATCCTCAGCACCACATAAAATAAATAAATAAATGTATTGTGTTCATCTACAACTAAAATAAATAAATAAATACAATAAAGATATTGTGTCCATTTACAACTAAAAAATATTTTAAGCCGGGCGCAGTGGCTCAAGCCTGTAATCCCAGCACTTAGGGAGGCTGAGACAGGAGAATCGTGAGTTCAAAGCCAGCCTCAGCAAAAGCAAGGTGCTGAGCAACTCAGCGAGACCCTGTCTCTACATAAAACACAAAATAGGGCTGGGGATGTGGCTCAGTGGTCGAGTGCCCCTGAGTTCAATCCCCAGTACCAAAAAAAAAAAAAAAATTTTTCTCCTCTATTTCAGGAAATTGAATTCTCATACACAGCTGGTGTGATCACAATCTACTTAAAAGACCAATTTAGCAGTTAGCTTCCTACAAACAAAATACAGTTAATAATGTTTCTGTTTTCTGTGGCACAATGTTTTAATGACAGTCTTGTATGATGCATGAATCCATAACACAAACCTATCCTGACAAACTTCTTCTATCAATTATTCTGAGATGTAGCTGTTTTTTTTCTTGCTTTCAAGTAAGTTGTTTGGTATGTGATAGGTATTCCTTTTACATGCATATCAGTAACAGAATGTAACAGTTTCGTATACTTGTGAGTGTCTTCCTTTCCTAGGTCTTGAATAACGTTGTTGCAAGAAGTTTGGCATGGTGGTACATGGCTGAGGTCCCAGATACTATGGAGTCTGAGGTGGGAGAATCACTGGAGGCCAGGAGTTTGATACCAGCCTAGGCAATATAATGAGACCCCATCTAAAAATCAAAACCAAAGTATTTGCAAACAACAACAACAAAAATAAAACCATGAAATTATGGTCCTTTCTCCAAAATGAGTATTTGTTCCATTTATATCAAAGCTAAGCTTTACTATGCTTTCTGTGCTTTTCTGAAGACAGAATAAGCTTTTTATTTCAATTCTGAATCAGATGCATCATGATTAGTTTTAAATGACAATTAAGCTTAATAACTGTTTTTAAAACAATAGTTATAACTCAATTAAAGCAACAGCAGTGTGAACAACATCACTAATATAACACACACACATGCACAAGCATTCTCAACTATGATAAGGCTGCTCCTTGGCTGAGGACAATTTTGTGACACAATATCTTGATTTCAGAGATGTTAAAATATGGGAAAATGGAAGTACATCACTGAGTCAGTGAAATATGGTTAGTCCTGCCTCTCTAACTAGAGAATAAGTCTTTGAAAGTTGGAATCTGCATCCAATAGGTTGTTCTCAGCAAATAATATAAATAAGAAAGTGTGTTGGTTCATAATCACTGGAAAGTAATATGGGTAAAATTCAGTTTTGGTTATTTCAGTGAAAAAATTATGTCATCAAGAACTCAGATTTTGATCCAGCAATCTCACTTCTGGGTATTTACTAAAAAGATTTGAAATTAGTTTGTCAAAGAGCTATCTGCACTCCCATGTTCACTGCAGCAATGTTCACAATAACTAAGCTATGGAATTAACCTAAGTGTCCGTCAATAGATAAATGGACAAAGAAAATGTGGTATGCTGGGGACATAGCTCAGCTGGTAGAGTGCTTGCCTCGCATGCACATGACTCTGGGTTCAATCCCCAGCACCACAAAAAGAAAAAGAAAAAGAAAAAAAAAAAGTGGTACATATACACAATAGAACACAAACCAGCCTTTTAAAAAGAAGGAAATTTTGTCATTGGTGGCAACATGGGTGGAATTGGAGAACATTTTATTTGCTATGTGAAATACTCTAGGCAGGCTGTAATCCCAGCACTATGGGAGGCTGAGACAGGAGAATCATGAGTTCAAAGCCAGCCTCAGCAACGACGAGGCTCTAAGCAACTCAGTGAGACCCTGTCTCTACATAAAAGAGAAAATAGGGCTGGGGATGTGGCTCAACGATTAAGTACCCCTGAGTTCAAGTCACGGTAAAAAAAAAAAAAAACTCCAGGCACAGAAAGACAAATACTGCATGTTCTCAATTATGTGAGGAATCTGTATCAACTGAACTCACAAAAGCAGAGAGTAAAATGGTGGCTACAAAGGCTAGGTAGTGGAGCAATGGGGAAATGCTGGTCAAAGCGCATAAAGTCTCAGAAGAGGAAATAAGATGTTTTAGTTTTCAAGATTACACAATGTAGTTAAAATAATTAATAATAATATGTTCTACATTTCAAAATTTCTGAGACAGTGCATTTCAAATGTTCTCCACAAAAATGGTAATTATTTGAGGTGATAGATTTGTTAATTGGCTCTATTTAATTATTTCACATTGATTTTATTAATCACATCACTTTGTACCCTGTAAATACATACTGTAAAGACTTGACTACCAGAAGGAGATGAATTAAAGCCCCTCGGCAAGGCTTTATTGAAAATACATGCTCTCCACCTGAATTCCCCCATCCATCGGAGTGAGCCCGGGAGAAATGGCGCTGGGCCTCCAGAGAATTGGAAAAATCCCCGTCAGGCAGGGGAGGGCCTGGGGGCAGGAAGAGAAGGCCAGAGTCCTTCCTGGATAGGCCAGGGAAACCTGCTAATTGACAGGAGGCGTGTCTACTGCTGCCTTCAGCGTCTGGCTGGCAGCTCCACTCCGCAGCCACTGACCAGTCTCCCTGATTGGACATCTTGGACCCTGACCCGACCTAACACATACAGCTATAAATTGTCAGCTTATAATTTTCTTTCTTGTACCAGGGATTTAACCCAGGGGCACTTAAGCACTGAGCCATATCCCCAGCCTGGTTTTACATTTTATTCAGCAACAGGGTCTCATGGTGTTGCTTAGGGCCTCTCTCTAAGTTGCTGAGGCTGACTTTGAACGCACATTCCTCCTGCCTCAGCCTCCTGAGCCGTTGGGATTACAGGCGTACACCACCATGCCTGGCGTATAATATATATCTATTTTAAAGGTTTTTCCATTTCTCTGTTCTGCCTTCCGTAAGATAAGCTTCATTCTAAGGCTACCTACCTCCTCTGCTATTGTCCTAAGATGGCTGTCAGTAGCTATTAAGGCTATGTTCTAACTCTTAAAACTCAGCAAGGTCAATGGACTTCCTTTCCAGAATCAAGCCTCTCCTTATGACTTGTTGGTCAGAATTGGTTCATATGTTTCTTAAGGCAATTATATGACAATGAGAAGAGGTTATCATGAATGACTTAGATTAATCACATCTTCAGAGGTATAGAATTGAATCAGTTTCATTTGAGACATATGATTCATTCAATAGAAGGGTGAATTCCTGGTCAAAATCCGAGTTCTCTTAGTAAGGAATAGTAAGATAATTTCTGTCTACTCACAACTGTCTCTTGGTTGCTTCTTTTGCATCAATACTTGTACCTCTAGCACTTAACACACTAAATAATAATTCCTTTAAGGTCAATGATTGTACCTTATTTATCTTTTTTTTCCTTTAATTTCATTCACATAATTGATGCCCAGTAAATATCTGCCAATTATTATTTTAATAGCAGGCATTATTGTTTCTAACATTGGTTTTATTACTTCATAAGCAAATTTAAAAATACCTAATTTCCTTTTCCTTTTTAGGGAAAGCTCCCTAAATCAATATAAAGAACACAAAGTTTTTGCTTGAAAAATCTAGCCCAAGCCGGGAGTGGTGGCGCACGCCTGTAATCCCAGCACTTAGGGAGGCTGACACAGGAGAATCATGAGTTCAAAGCCAGCCTCAGCAATGGCGAGGCAATAATCAACTCAGTGAGACTCTGTCTCTACATAAAACACAAAATAGGGCTAGGGATGTGACTCAGTGGTTGAGTACCCCTGAGTTCAATCCCTAGTATCAAAAAAGAAAAAGAAAAGAAAAATCTAGCCCAGTTACATTATTGGGTTAAATTCTTGACATTCTCAAGAATTTCATAGGCATGGCAACTTATCCATGAAAGTAAAGTTGGAAGGTAGTATGCAACAGCTAGGTAGTAAACCATTATCATTGAAAGATATATTGAGGGGCTGGGATTGTAGCTCAGCGGTAGAGCGCTTGCCTCGCATGCGTGAAGCCCTGGGTTCGATCCTCAGCACCACATACAAAGCAATAAAATAAAGACATTGTGTCCATCTACAACTAAAAAAAAAAATATTTAAAAAAAAAAAAAAAAAGAAAGATATATTGACTGAAACTGTATACCAAGAACTTTAGGAAAGTTTCAGGGAAAGGAAGAAGTAATCCTACATCTATATCAAAAGATTTGGGGGTGGGGGGGTGGGGTAATGGTAGAGTGGTCGCGTGCTTGCCTAGCATGCATGAGGCACTGGGTTTGATCCTCAGCACCACATAAAAATAAAATAAAGATATTCTGTCCACCTACAACTAAAAAGTATTTTTTTAAAAAGATTTTTTAATAGAATCTGTGCCAAGGAAGACAGAAATAGTAGAAATTCTAATTTTTTATTTTCCCTTAGCTGATTATATTCCAATGAGTCATTCCTTGCTCTAAACCATTCTTTTTTCCTATCATTTGATCCCCCAAATCAGAAAGCTACAGATAGACAAGTAGGTGACTGGTGAAAACCATTACCTTGTAAACTCTGCTGACTTGTTTTCCTTCAGTTTGTTTTAGACTTACAAGCCAAGGTTGTTTTGGAACTGGAGATTTAATCCAGGGACACTCTATCACTGAGCTATATCACAGCCCTCTTATTTATTTTGAGACAGGGTCTCACGAAGTTGCTGGGGCTGGCCTCCAACTTATGATCCTTCTGCGTCAGCTTTCTCAGTTGCTGGAATTACAGGCATGCACCACTGCATCAGCAAAGTTTTTATTTTTGACACCGCATATCCATTATATCTGTTAGGCTCTAAACAGGCCAATGGCCTCCATAATTTTATTAGTGTGAATAAGTAGTGTATCCCATGATACTACATACATTCCACTAGGATGCAAGAAATAATTTTTAAAAATTATTTTCCTTTTAAATCTCTCTCTTTTTAAAAATACCTTTTATTTTTTCTCTTTTTATGTGGTGCTGGAGATCAAACCCAGTGCCTCACGTGTGCTAGGCAAGCGCTCTACCACTGAGCCACAACCCCAGTTCTCAATTCTCTTTTTTTTTTAAAATATTTTGTTTTAGTTGTTGATGGACACAATGTCTTTATTTTATTGCTTTGTATGTGGTGCTGAGGATCGAACCCAGGGCCTCACGCATGCAAGGCAAGCGCTCTACTGCTGAGCTACAATCCCAGCCCTCAATTCTCTTTTAATAACACTATGACAAGAAGAAAGTTTCACTTTAATGCTAATATGTTTTAATACCTCTTTAACATCTATGATTTTCTTTAAAACAAAGAGTAAGTCAAGCTTTGGGCTCAGAATCCAAGAGTGTCCAGATAGAATTTGATGGAAAAAGTTTTATATTCTTATGGTTATATTCTGCTTCTGATAATAGAAGCCAATTTCTTATCTGTGGGAGTGGTATAAAGACACATTTTTAAAGTAAATATAAGTAAATAAGAATATCTACTTCATCTGTGTACAATGAATCGCACTCTGCTATCATGTAAACCTAAATAGAACAAATAAATAAATTAATTAAAAAATTTTTTTTAAAAAAAGAAAATCTACAGGAAAATATTTTTCTGGAAAATCTACAGGCAAACATTACTAAAGCATAAGAACTCTTATCAAGGTTCTTTTTCACCTACCAAGGTGGAATAGAGAATAGCCTAGAATGGGATATTTAAAGTTTCCTCTGTTTCTACACACATACATGCACTTATTTCCCTGTGGTAGAAATGAAAAATAAAAAATAAAAAACCACCCAACTTTACATTTCTAAGATAAATATTTTCTTCAGTACTGGGCCTTATACATATATGCCAGGCAAGCACTCTACCACTGAGGTACATTCCTGACCCCCAACCTTAAATTTTGTTAGAAATTTAAAAGGAAACAGAGTCTCTGTCCTTTTCACATTACATGCCACCCTTTCTAACATTCAATAACTACCACCATCTTGTTTTATTTTTGTAAATTTTCCATTCTCTCTTTTTTTAAACCTTTATTTCATTTATTTATGTATTTTGTATGTGATGCTGAGGATCGAACCCAGTGCCTCTCGCATGGGAGGCAAGTGCTCTACCACTGAGCCATGACCCCAGCCCCTTTCCATTCCTCTTTATGAAGCTGTTTTTAGTTATCAAATTTAGATAAAAAGACAAATCTAGGAGAGTGCTTTCATCGATAGCAACCTTTTTGTTTTTATTAAAATAAATGATATGCTTAACATTTTACCTTCTAGTCAATATAAGACAGATAGCACAGTGTGGTATTCAATCAAATTATTTGGAAACATCATAGATCTTATCTTGGATCAATATTTGAGAAAGCACTGTTTCCTAAAACATCAACTTTATTGAATTACCTTCTACAATATCACTCAGTCATTGTTGAGCTTCTACTGTGTACTCAGTTCACTTAGATACTGAACAGCACATGAAGAATTAAAATTCATAAATTCTCCTAATTGGTGATGTGTGAGACTACACAAATGAATCCACATGAAATAATCAGACATAACTGGAGTTAATACTTGATGTTAAATAAAATGGTAAAGACTCCATATATAAAGGAAGTTATGTAAAGTTTTGAAAGAAAATAGATGAAGGTTACAACAGTCTCATAAGTCTTCATGGTAGGATTCTATATTTTTCTTTGACAGACCATTTAACTCCGAAGTAAAATAAAGAAGATAAGGGTGTTTCATGATTTAGACCAGGATTAAGTAAGATTTGGGATGAGATCAGAAGTCATTGAAAGGAAAATACGTAGGACAGTTTGAGTGGAATGTGGAGTATCTGAAGAATACTGGTGACAGGAAATACTGGATAGGCAGAGACCAGACTGAGAGATCTTAAAAAGTAGCCTCAGGTTCTATTTCAGTATATCAGTAGAGAGACTGCCCTCTAGATTTTGTTGTAAAGTTTAAACAAGTTAATGTATGTGAATAGAAGTGGTATTTTTAGAATATGTGTCTAACAGTAATAGGCAAGATAGATTAAAATAAAAAGGAAATTAGGGAGCCTGATAGAAAACTATTTCAATATTATAAACAAGAGCCCATGAGGGCCTGGACTAGTGTGGTGGCATTAGGGATAAAGAAAAGAGGCAAGCCAGACACAGTGGCACATGCTTGTAATTCCGGCAACCCAGGAGGCTGAAGTAGAGGTATTGCAAGTTCAAGGCCAGCCTCAGCAATTTAGCAAGGCCCTAAGAAACTTAGTAAGACCCTGTCTCAAAATTAAAAAAAAAAAAAAAATCTGGGGACGTGGCTCAGTGGGTAAGCACTCCTGTATCACTTAAAAGAGGGTGGGGGCTGGAGCTGGGGCTACGGCTCAGCGGTTGAGCGCTTGCCTCGCATACGTGAGGTACTGGGTTCGATCCTCAGCACCACATAAAATAAATAAAGATATTGTGTTCATCTACAATTAAACAAAATATTAAAAAAAAAAAAGAGGGTGGGGGCACCATGTGGGCCTCCCAACGAGTTGGGGTCCAGAAAGACAGAGAAAGAAGGTCTCCAGGGAAGACAATATGGGATCTCTCTGGATGGTGGCAGCAATTCACCGAGTCAATCACCCAGACTCTGGGGTGTAGGTAAAAATCTGCTCTGCCCCAGTGAGAAGCAGAAACACCCAGAGCAAGAAGCAAAAACACCGTTTATTCCAGAAAGTATAGAAGCTTAAATACACTCTCGGACCAATCAGGTCCAAAGGTCACAAAGGGATGCATTCTGGCAAGAGCACAGTCTATTAGCATAGAATGGGGAAAGATGGTAGGGAGGGGTTGAAGGTATGGAGAGTGCTCCTATATTCCTGTGTTCAATCCCTGGTACCAAAAATTTTTAAAAAGGAAAGGCAAATCTGAAACTTTTTTTTTCTGATAATGTGGATTGAACCCAGGGCTGCCTTACAACTGAGCTATCTCCCTAATTTTTATATATATATATTTTAAATTTTCTTTAGTTGTAGATGGACAAAATGCCTTTATTTATTTTTATGTGGTGCTAAGGATCGACCCCAGTGCCTCACACATGCTAGGCAAGTGCTCTACCACTGAGCTACAGCCTCAGCCCTTTTCATCTATATTTTAATCAAGATCTCACTAAGTTGCTTTAAGGCCTTGCTGGTTTGCTGAGGCTGGCCTTGAACTTGCAATCCTCCTGTGTCAGCCTCATGAGTCACTAGGATTATAGGCAAGTGCCACTATGCTTGGCTGGAACATTTTAAAATACGAATCTAGGACTGGAACTAGTTCAATGGTAGAGCTGCTGCCTAGCCTAAATGAGGCCAGGTTTGATCCTCAGTATAACAAAAATAAATTTAGAAAAGATATATAAAGGGCAATACTGCTGTATTGGGGACCAAACCTTCAACATATGAGCCTTTTGGGGGATATTCCAGATCCAAACCATAATAGGATAAGAAATAGAACTGAAATACCAATCCAGAATGCACTCTAAAGGCTTTTGCTTTTCCCCCTGCTGTGTGGATCAAATCCAGGGCCCTATCTATGCATGCTAAGTAAGTGTTCTACCACTGAGCTACATACACCTCTAGTCCCAAAAGACCATATTCTTAATCACTTTTCTACAGGGAGGAGAAAGAAACTATGGGAATTGAAAGTAAAGGATGAATGCAATGAGTATACAAGTGGAGATACACTAAGAGCGATTAAAAATTAATCTAAATTGAGCATTTTGGCACAAACCTGTAATCCCAGCTATTCAGCAGATTGAGGCAGGAGAATAACAAGTTTGAGGCCAGCCTGTCTCAAAATAAAATTAAAAAATAAAAAGAAATGGAGATGTAGCTTGGTATTAGAGCACTTGCCTAGTATGCATGAGGCTCTGGGTTCAATCCTCAGAACTGAAAAAAATTTAAGTGATCTGGAGCATAATAATGCTAGTAGTAGTTATATAAATATACATTATTCCCCAACAATCCAAACGAATAAGTATTATTATACCTCATTTTACAGATGGGAAAATTAAGTGAAATTGTTAGGGAATGGCAGAGCCAAGATTTGATTTTCATTTTGACACCATAGTCCATGATTTTAACTTGTACAATATCTTGCCTTTGGAGTTAAGCACAAGTTAAAGGTTAAGTGGGAATATGGAAGGAATACATAAAGAGAAACAGAAGGGTATGAAAATGAACAAAAGAATGAGACAAAGCTAAGCCAAATATTAGCCTTAGTGACATTTAAGGACAAAAAAGGGAAAAAATGTTAACAAAGGAAATAGTGGTTTTCTGGCCCACAGCCTTATTGTCCAAGAGTGGCAAGATAGAATGCAGAGAGACCAAAGAAAATACCTGGAGATACTGTGTATGGGATGTAGGGATTATTTAAAAATGCTTACAGGGAAGATCCAGTGGTGCTGGGCTGGACAGTACACCTACATATCATGTTTCCTTGAGTGCTTCACCAGAAAGTCCAGTGGCCATGGGCTAGGCAGTGCCTCCAAAGCTTCACCAGAAAATAGCACTTCCTATCCTTCCCAATATTTTCTCCAGGGGCAGTTGCCATCTGGTTGAGCACTTCCCTCTTCATGGTGCTCTGATCCACATCAGTTACTGTAAAGACCAGATGACCAAAAGGAGGCGAAATAAACCACTGGGCAAGGCTTTATTGGAAATATACGCTCTCGGGCTGAACTCTCCCGTACATCAGAGTGTGTACGGGAGAATGGCCCCCACATTCTGGCATACAGACAATTTTAAAAGGCCCGGTCAGGAAGGGGAGAGCTTGGGGGCAGGAAGACAAGGCCAGAGTCCTTCCTGGATAGGTCAGGAAAAACCCACTGATTGACAGGAGGCGCGTCTACTGGTGATGTCAGCGTCTGGCAGGCCGCTCCGTTCTGCAGCTGCCCTGACTGGTCCCCCTAATTAGACATCCTGGACCCTGAAGTGACCTAATATCCCGGCCTTTTTGATGATATAGGACAGCAGATTTGGTTTAGCTACTTCTTGCGGGATTGGGGGCGCCGGAGAGGGGGAGACGGCTCGGGTGTTGGTCAGGCAGAGAGGCAGACACAGGGGTGTGGGCCTCTGGTTTTCAGCCATGTTGCTTGAATGTAGAAACATCACCTGTGGGTAGGAACAGAGGATTGGGAGAGATTACTGATTAGCAGAAAAAGAAGGGACTGCCGAGAAATTTTGAGTTTGGTGGGAGTCCAGCGTGATGGGAGTCCAAGGCTGGTCGGTTCTGTAATGAAATTTGTTCAAGTTTCTGAGTAGTGGTTACTGCATAATCGAGTCCTCTTGCCCCAGCTCAGAAGCAGTGAATGGGGGCCAAGGAGAGCCCAACTATTACCAATAGAAAGATGCCCCTTTTTTGCCCTAGAGAGGGAGGTGGTAACAAGTCATGGTAATTCAGCCTTACTGTACAGTTAATTGAGGAACACCAATGAAAATTACAATCATGATTCAAATATACACAGAAGAAACAGTCTGAAATGTAGGAAGTATAAGGGTTGAGAATTTGTCCCCATAACAAGGCTGGAAAGTAAAAGGCATGTAAACATAGTATCTAGTTTTTAATGTCACAGATGTCTATCTTTAAATTATTATTATTTTTTAATATTTTTTAATTGTAGATGGACACAATGTCTTTATTTTATTGCCTTGTATGTGGTGCTGAGGATAGAACCCAGGGCCTCACACATGCGAGGCAAGCGCTCTACCACTGAGCTATGATCCCAGCCCTCTTTAAATTATTTTTAAATGCCCAGGAATGGCTGTGTTCTTGGTTTTGCTAGGTGTTTAAGATGAAGCAAGTCAAATTGACTTTTGTTCTTACCTATTGTTAAGAGTTACCTTTTGCTCTCCTGGGAGGCATCCTTGAGGAACTTGAGAGCAGCTTGTTAGCTCTGCTAGTGCCATCTGCATTAGGATAGGTCGAGGTCTGGCGCTGACCATGTGGCTTCCCCGGGAAGCATGAGAGATGGTTCCCTCTCTCTTCGACCTTCCTCTCCATCATATGGCATTTGATCAGCTCTTTAATTCTCTAATGGTCTCAGCAATCTCCCTGATCAGGAGGTCCTGAGGCCCAGAGGTGTATAAAGCCCTTAGAGAAGTTTCCTCGTTCCTTGGATTCAGGCTGACTCAGAGGGCAAGAGCCAAATACTGGTTTTCTTGGCCCTTTAATTTAATTTTAGTTTTTAAGTCTTGATCTTAAACATTCAGCAAGCCAATCTCATCAAAGTAAGGGTACTGGGCTTTAACTTTAAAGACTATCTGTCCCATAGGTGATGGCTTATTTATTTTAAATTAAATGAGGTTGTCTGTTCTTGAAGTAGTACCTCTGTAAAACATTAACAGGCAATAGTCATAGAGTTTCAAGAAAATACAAAATAAAATCTTTGGAGAACATCACCTTGATATAATGCTCTTTAAAACCTTCTATTTTATTTTATTTTATTTTTTTAAAATATTTTTTTAGTTGTTGATGGATCTTTATTTTATTCATTTATTATTTTTATGTGGTGCTGAGGATCGAACCCAGTGCCTCATGCATGCTAGGTAAGCGCTCTAGCACTGAGCCCCAGCCCCAGCCCAAAACCTTCTATTTTAAAGCTTATACATCTGAAAGAAATGAACACATTTAATATAAAAATAGAACTAGTAGAACCATAATATTTAGAATCTTTAATTCCTTCTGTTCATATCCCAAAGCAATCCTTGTAATTTATTGAACTTAGGCAACAGTAGAAACCTTTAAAACTTCATATAGGAATCTATAAACCTTTACTCAATTTAAATTGAACCTTTTAAATTACGTGAATTAAAATATTTGGATCCATTATTTTGGTTTTAATTTATGAGCGCTCATTATCTGTGCCAATTTTGATACCATATACATGGTATACACACACACACACACAAATGTACAACAACAATAGTAAAGGCCTGCAGGCAATGTTAGATTTAAAAAAAAACAACTCCATGGTTGAATAAAAATAGGACTGATCAGAAAATATTATCCTAGATGTGAAGGATTAAGGTCATGAGCTCAAAAAACACAGAAGTTAAAAAAGAGTTTTAGAAAAAAAATGACGTGGCTGGTAAAAATAAAAAACTGCAGGGTGGTCAGTTTGGTAGCTCATAGACGCCGAGTGAGAGAGAGCTCGTGGCCTTTTAGCTTTAAGTCTCTTGGTCTGTGGCAGCCATGCTAGCCCGTCTGAGTGGCGCACGGACACAGCGAGAGATGCAGGAACACGGGGCAGGCGGGCTCCGCCTAACACCTCGTCTCTGTCCTACGGCGCTGGGACTGAGGCTGGCTCTGCCTCCCGGGAAGATGGCTCTGCACTCTGGCAGAGCCAAGAGCGAGGGGAGGCAGGGTCTGGGTAGGGAGCAGGACATAATGGCGGCCGCACGTGTAGATCAGAGCATGAGGAAGGAGATACAGAAGAGCAAATGGGAAAGGGGCTTGGGATTTTCCCTAGCAGGAAGAACTTGACAGGACAGAACAGATGGGAAAGAAGGTAGGGGTGAGAGCGTACTTTCCAACAAAGCCTTAACATAAGGAGTTTCTGTCCATTTCCCCATCCGGTGACAAAAATTAGCCAAATCAGTGAAGATTTGAAAATCAAAGTTCCCCCTGGAGGCCATTTTGATCCGTTGTCTAAGCCATACTGAGGCCATAGCAAATCCTAGCTTCTCAAAATTGCGATACAGACAGCCCAAAGGAGTTTTGGGGTCTAGAGAAGAGTCGGTGTTTCCTGTGACCTCTCAGTGCTCCCGGGAGGTGGGCGGGAACAGAAAAAGGCATCCCTCAAGCTGTTCGCGTCCACCGGAGAACAGAGGGCCAGGCGGAGAATTCAGGCGTCCTGGAAACTCTCCGGGGCTGGACAGCGGGTGGCTAACACAAGGACTGGGAACGTCTTCCCAATCCAAGTGGCCCTGGACAGAGAGACCTATTGCACACGTGTGACTTATCGGATAGGCCTCTGGAGCGGTGGACGGGAGGGAGGCAAGCTGAGAAGTCAGGGGAGACGGGGTGGGGGTGGCCTACTTCACTTTGTTGATCGGGGTGAGGGGAGATGGAGAAAGCAGCTCAGGAGTTCTCCCAGTCCAGAGGGCTTGCCTCAACCCCGGTACGGGGGAGGTTCAAAAACCCTCCCAGGTTTTGCGCAACATTATGTAAAGACCAGATGACCAGAAGGAGGAGAAATAAACCGCTGTGCAAGGCTTTATTGGAAATACACGCTCTCGGGCTAAACTCTCCTGTACATCAGAGTGTGTACGGGAGAATGGTGCCCGTGTTCTGGCGTACAGACAATTTTAAAAGGCCCAGTCAGGAAGGGGAGGGCTTGGGGGCAGGAAGACAAGGCCAGAGTCCTTCCTGGATAGGTCAGGAAAAACCTGCTGATTGACAGGAGGCACGTCTACTGGTGACGTCAGCGTCTGGCTGGCTGGTCCCCCTAATTGGACATCCTGGACCCTGAACCGACCTAACAGTTACCACAGAGGGATTTTATAAGTTAGGATGCAGAAGCAGTGATGTTAATGTGCTTAGTTTGATTTGTTCCTTGTACAATCAGTATCTCAAGGAGCAGAGGTCCTGGTATTCATGCAAGAAACCAGCTTTCTACAGGTAATACTAACTTGCCCTAGTTTCCAGTATATATGAGGAAAAATTTAGTGTCCTTCTAGATAATATTTATCCAGGCATTCCAACCTGGGCCAACTCTCCGTTCTTTGAGCTTGGCTAGGTCCTGTGAACTAAAAGAGGTATTTCAGGGACATGACGTTACTTTCCTCTTTTTCTTTAAAGATGATAGAGTGGTGGAGCACCAAAAGACCCTAATGAGTGGTTCTTCCATCAGTGAGGGTGATTAGCAGAACAAATGTTATGAAGGAGATAATATGAACTTAAAAAAAAACTGACTGAAAGCAAAATATTGGTTATCTTATAGAAAACAGCCTCAGGGATGGAAGTCAAATTTCAAGAAATAGAGAGTGAGAGATCTCTTTATTATGACCCCTTTGGGGATAAATCTGCCTTCTACTATCCCATCTAGTCCTTGTATATTGTTGCCAGTTGTAGCTTATTACTAGATATTACAAGTAAAAGGTTTCAACTTAAGCATTTCCACTTAGTTGTCTCTTCATATTCTCCAAGGTTCAATTCAATGCCACCTCTTTTTGAGGCCTTCTCTGAACCCCACTCTGGTGACAGTCTCTATTCTGTAACAAAATCCCATTCAGATCCTATAGTAGCACCTGCTGCACTCTCCCATGACCTGATTGCATTCTTACTGTTCTTACACAAACCACACAATCTTGTGGAAAGACTGGGACTATTAATTTATGTATGTATGTATGTATGTATTTTGGTGCTGAGGATTTAACCCAGGGGTGCTACATTCCTAGTCCTTTTCATTTCTTATTTGAGACAGGGTGTTGCTAAAGTGCAAAACTTAGTGAGGGTCTCACTAAATTGCTGAGACTGGCCTCAAAATCTGTAATCCTCGGGGGCTGGGATTATAGCTCAGTGGTAGAGTGCTTGCCTCACATATGTGAGGCCCTGGGTTCAATCCTCAGCACCACATAAAAAGAGATAAAATAAAGACATTGTGTCCATCTACAACTAAAAAAATTTTTTAAAAAAAATCTGTAATCTTCCTGCCTCCACCACTTGAGTCACTGAGATTACAGGCATGCAACACTATACTTGGCTGAGAGTGGGGCTTTTGTTGCTGGCTTCCCAATGCCAAACACAGTGCCTGACATAGAGTAGGCACTTGAAAATGTTTAATGAATAAAGTAGTAAATAAAGGAAAGCAATTATATTCAATTTGAGAAGTTGAAGTTCAACTCTTACAGCACTTATGCTGAGAATAAAACTAGGGGAGGAAGCATGAGCCAGGGAGAAGAAAAGCTCTGGCCCCTTTGTAATAGATGAGTTTGAGTTCCTGGTCCATGTTCTTTGCTTTCTAGATAATGTTGTGGATTCTTTCAAAATCATTTTTCCTGATATAACTCTAGATTACATGGAGGAGGGAAGACCTACAGTGGGCTAGAATCAGAAGTTGAGGTTTTAGATAGCATGATTGTATTGGTCCAAATTTTGAGTTTACTATATACAAAAAATTTAATGATAAATTACTGGGTTAGTTTAGATTTGTCAAACCATAGAAAGGGCCTTGTATATCTCTGATAAGCATTTTAAAAATTATTTAAAAGAAACATATATATTACACAAAGTTTAAATCAGGTTTAGACATATCTATCTTCTCAAATATTTATCATTTTTATGGTTAAAGCATTCAAATACCTTTCTTCTTGATTTATGAAATGCATAGTACATTATATCACCTTACTATGCAATAGCACACTAGAGGTTTTTTTTTACTTCTACCTATCAGTAACTTAGTACACATTGATCAACCTTCCCCCATTCCTTTCCCCAGCCTCTAGTAACCACAATTCTACTGTTAACTTCTATGAAATCAATTTTTTTTGTATCCACATGAGAGAGATGACATGGTATGTTCTTTCTGTGCTCAGCTTATTTCACTTAGCATTATGATCTCCAGTCCCATCAATATTGTTTCAAATGCAGGATTTCATTCTTTTTAGGGCAGAATAGTATTCTATCACATCTACATACCACATTTCCTTTATTCATTCATCAGTTGATAGACAATTAGGTTGTTTTCATCTCTTTTCTATTATGATTATTGCTACAGTGAACATGTTAGTGCAGATGTCTCTTCAACATACTGATTTCATTTCTTTTAAAGATATAGTCGGTAGTAAGATTACTAGATTATATGGGAGTTCTATGTTATTTTTAACTTTTTAAAATTTAATTTTCATTTATTTTTAAATTTTTTTTGCAGTGCAGAGGATTGAACGCAGGGTCTCACATGTGTTAAGCAAGTGATCTACCAGTGAGCTACACTCCCCAGCCCAGTAGTTCTATTTTTCATTTTTTAAAGATCCTTTATACTGTTTTCCCCAATGGTTGTTCTAGTTTACATTTCTCACCTTTCCCCCTTGCATTCTCACCAGCACTCATTATCTTTTGTCTCTTATTATAACCATTCTTTTTTTTTTTAATTTTTTTTAGTTGTAGATGGACACAATGTCTTTATTTTATTGCTTTGTATGTGGTGCTGAGGATCGAACCCAGGGCCTCACGCATGCGAGGCAAGCACTCTACCACTGAGCCACAACCCCAGCCCATTATTATAACCATTCTTTAGCCATAAAAAGTGACTAATGAGCTGGTGGGACTGCAAATTGGTGCAACACTCTGGAAAGAGGTATGGAGATTCCTAAGAAAACTGGGAATGGCACCACCATTTGACCTAGCTATCCCACTCCTCGGTTTATACCCAAAGGACTTAAAATCAGCACACTACAGTGATGGGCCCTGTCAATGTTTAAAGTAGGTCAATTCACAATAGCTAAACTATGGAGCCAATCTAGATGCCCTTCAACAGATGAAAGGATAAAGAAAATGTGGTACAGACACATAACGGAATATTACTCAGCCTTAAAGAAGAATGAAATTATGGTATTTGCAGGTAAATGGATGGAGCTGGAGAATATCATGCTAAGTGAAATAAGTCAATCCCCCAAGAAAACAAAAGCCAAATGTTTTCTCTGATAAACACATGCTGATCCATAGTGGGAAGGGGTAGGGAACAATGAAGGAACTTTGGACTATGCAGAGGGGTGTGAGGGGAGGGGTGCGGTGGGGCAGTGGGGATGGGAAGGATGGTAGAATGAGACAGACATTATTACCCTGTATACATGTATGATTATACTACTGGTGTGACTGCACCATGCACAGCCAGAGGAATAAGAAGTTATGCTCCATTTGTGTAAAAATGTGTCAAAATGCATTCTGTCCTCATGTATAATTAATTAGAACAAAATTTTTTTAAAGAGATTAATAATATGCCATGTAAAATTTCTTTCAAACTTTGCACTCTAAAATACATATTTGGTCTCCTCTGCCAGTCTCTGTCCATCAAGAATTGGATCAAGCCAGGTACAGTGGCCCACGTTTGTAATCCTAGTGATTCAGGAAGCTGAAGCAGGAGGATGGAAAGTTCCAGAACAGCCTCAGCAATTTAGCGAGACATTGTCTCAAAATAAAAAAATAAAAAGGGCTGGGATGTAGCTCAGTGGAAAAGCGCCCCTGGGTTTAGTCCCTAGTATCAAAGCCAAAATGAAACAAACAAAAAAAGCCAAAGAATTGGATCAAGTCAAATACTGAAGTTTGAGATGAACAAATATTAGTCAAAGAGAGAAAGAAATGGCATTTGAAAAAGAGAAGAAAGAGAAAGAAAGCAAATCACTTTTCTGTTATCTTGGTTAACAGATACCAGTGTTGTCTATTGCATTTTGTTCTTTCCTGGCTCCTACGTACATTCATTTCTCTGTAGTAACATTAAATGCTTTCACTTAAACTTTAAGATTCAAGCTTGATTTGAGAAACTCATTCAAAACCTATTTTCTTTCTTTAGCTCTAGGTTCCTGAAATGATAGGGTAGGTTTCATTCTGCTCAAGGGCAAGTACTAGGTACTAAGTCTACTGCTCCCGAGGTGGTACCTGACACATGTACTCCTTGTCTGTAATAAGTATTCCATTAATCTCACTGATGGACAGGTAAATAACCCCTGAGAGCAAACCAGCTCCTTTTGCCACTTAAATTATTGCCATGTAATAAGTTCATATTGGTTTAGAAAACACATTACATGGTTTTGGAGAAAAAATAATTTGATCCTACCACAGTGTGTGTGTGTGTGTGTGTGTGTGTGGTGCTGGGAATTAGGACCTAGGGCCTTATACATGCAAGGCAAGCACTCTGCCAACTGAGTTGTATCCCCAACCCCACATTTTTATATTAATAGAGACAAAGCTTTCATTTTATGTCAGAATGAGGGTTACGCTTATTACCAACATAATTGTGGGTTTTTCTGAATGAATAGAGTTATAGAAATAATATTGCATTTGAGTAAATACATTAATCCAGTTCTAGGCTCAATATTTTGGCTAGTATAATTTCAATTGTTCATTGTTCTTCCTCAAATAGATTTCTCTGTGTAGTCATAAAAACATGTTTGTAATATTTATTACCAAATAAAAGGATAGGATACTGAACTTTTGTATCATGATGCAGATAACTCTATTACATTTACATAAAACTTTATTATTAACAAGTCCTTTTATCAAATGACACCAAATTCATCTAATCTTTATGACAACATGAGGTAAATATTATTACTATTATCACCATTTTACAGATGAGTAAATTGAGATTTAGAGAGGTTGAGTAACTTACCCAAAAACCATAAATAAAAGAAGGATCAGAAAACAAGCTCTATCCACCCCCTTTCCTTTCTCTGTATAATTTTCATGCTTTGACCTTTCAGTGTGATTTGGGATGATCATAATGTTTTAATAATAAGAATAAGGAAAGAAAAAAGTTAAAATGTCAACTGAAGAAGAAAACAATAAGCATTTAACTAACAGCCTCTTAGATGCCAGAATCTGTCATATAAAAAGTGTATGTGCCGAGTCAAAAAGTAAGAAAGTGCTAAAAAAAGAAAAGAAAGAAAAAGAAAAGGGATGGGAATATGTCAAAAGGACCCAGAGGATAGCCTGAAAGAACCAGCAATGAGGAAAGCTAAAATAAATTGACCCACAAAGTATATTTATATATATTCTACTATATTAGAACAGTATTTATATACTATAATAGTATTATAATTAAATAGTATATTATAATACTATTTACATTATAACCCAAAGAAATAATAAATATTCATAAATTTACATTGATATAAATAAATTATTAAATAAATGGGGAAAAAGAGACAAGTCTTCCTTACAGAAGAATTATAATCAATAATGTGGGGGAAAAAACAAGGAAAACAGAACATCACCATTGCAACACCACAGTAATAATTGCTACAGGCAAGACCAATCAGATATTAAAATGAGTAGGTGCAGTGAAATCCAAATAAAGTACAGAGTTTAGTTAACAGTAATATATCAATGTTGATTCAGTAGTTGTAACAAATGTACATGTAAGATATTATTAGTAGGGGAAAATGGGAGGGTATATGGGATCTGTCTGTACTATCTTTGCACCTTTCTGTAAATCTAAAACTATTTTAAAGATAAAAGTTTATTTAAAAATAAAAAATCAGCTGGGCACGGTGGCACACACCTGTAATCCCAGCACCTTGGGAAGCTGAGAATTACGAATTCAAAGCCAGCCTCAGCAACAGCGAGGTACTAAGCAACTCAGTGAGACTCTGTCTCTAAATAAAACACAAAATAGGGCTGGGGATGTGGCTTAGTGGTCAAGTGCTCCTGAGTTCAATCCACAGTACCAAAAAAAAAAAAAATCAGTGGGTGAAGGTTTAAGGAGAAACAAGGACTGGAGGTGTAGCTTAGTGGTAGAGCACATGTCTAGCCTGCTCAAGGACCCAGGTTTAATCTCCAGCACCACCACCACCAAAAAGAAAAGATACACACACACACACACACATACACACACACACACACACACACACACACACACACACACACACACACATGCATAGCCTCAGAATATATTTGTTGATTACAAAGAAAAACGGTAACTTTACAGTGGAGAAACTTGGCAGATACCACCTTAATCAAATGATCAATGTTAATAATAACCGGAAATTAGACATGTCAATATGTAGCCCAGATAGGATGCAGCAAGGAAGACACATTGCCACTGTGGCATTTTTACTCCAAATCTACAACATTAAGAATGAAAGCACCAGACAAAACCAAATTGAGGGACTTTCTATTAAATCCTGATCAGTACAATTCAAAAGTGCCAAGATCACAAAAGACAAGACAGAGGAACTATGAGAAATTGGAGAAGACTAAAAAGAAATGCACTCTGGGATCCTAGCCCAGACTCTGCAACGTGAAAAGGCTACAGTGAAAACTGATGATGCCTAAATTAAGTCTGTGTTTTAGTAATATTATTTTTCCAATGTTAATTTACTAGTTTTAATAAATGTACTGTGGTTAGGTATAATGTTAACATTGGAGAAACTTGGGTAAAGGGTGTATTGAAACTCCTGATATTATTTTTGCAACTTTTCTCTACATCTAAAATCATTTCAAAAAATTTTTAATTAAGTAAAATTGCATATAAATAATACAAAAACCAGTTCTCTTCTACTTCCTATGGCTGAACTGTGCTTTCTAGAAAGTCCTATTAGGTTTTAATATTCTAGGCAGTATAACTTAACAAACATGGTCTCTATGTATAGAATTGTCACTATACAATTCCAGTCAGGCTCAGTGGGAAGCTAAGGCAGGAGGATCTTAAGTTGGAGGTCAGCCTGTCAACTTAACAAGTTCCCTGTCTTGAAATAAAATTTTAAAAAGGGCTGGGGATGTAGCTCAGTGGTAGTGTTTGCCTCCCATGTGCAAGGTCCTGGGTTCAAATCCCAGTATTACCAAAAAGAAAAAAAGGACAAACACCATTAGACTGCAAGCTCCTTGAAAGCAGAATTCATATCTTATTCATCTTTGTTTCCTTGAAGCTCAGCACATCAACATACAACAATCGCTTATTTAACTGAACAATGTTAAACAGATATAAATTATGTGTACACATATGTATATAAATACATGAACATTTATGGGAGGGAACAAAAAATTACAATCATAAATACATAAGTGTTACTAAAATTGAAGTGCTAAACACAAAATTGAAACATCTCATGAATTAAATGAGCATGTTGTATAAGCTCAGATGCTATGAACCCTTCGATCTTTTCCTCTCTGATGAGCTTCCAGGCCATTTAACAGAGCATATTTGCCTTTGCAACCTGGTGACAGGATTGCAGTAATAGCAGTAGCTGACAGAATATTCACATTCTTCCTGTGAGGCACCTTCCACAAAGTGTTCAATCATAGTTCCCCATGTTATCTATAAAAGAGCATCTCTGTGATGGCTTGTGTGAGTTGACAGCAGCCATGGAGCCACTGAAAAGGGAAATCATGCAGCAGGAAATAGCAGACTGCCTTTTTGCACACCCACTTTGTCTCCAACCCAGCATGAATAAGGGAATAGGGAGAGAAATGAATACAAGAGAGAGCATTTTGCCCAAATTTGCAGAGTGATGGATAGGAGAGTACAAATCAAGATGAATCAGATGGGACCTGTTTTTATCTTTTCTTTTTTTATATGCTTTTTGTTATGTGTATGTCTGAATATGCATGTGTATGAGAGAAAGAATGTGATACAGAGGGAGAAAGAGACTAAAATTCATTTCTGAATGTGTGTAAGAGGCCATATGCAGTCACAGTTACACACAGACACTTAGAGGTGTAGATAGAATTGGAGACAAAACTCTCCTGCTTGCCAATTTTTCTAAATAAATATGTTCACAGATTTCATAGCATTAATGAGCTGCAAAATAACCACATATTGAAGCTAGATGCAGTTGTCTATATTAAGTGAGGATATTTTAAGTGAATATTAAGCAAATAATTTAAATTAGGCCAAGTTTTCAAACATGCTTAAATATGAAGTCAGCATGAAAAGAAGAGGAGCACATGGTTTGGACTTCAGATGTTAAATGAGTTTGAAAATATATGTTTCAGGGGTGGGTGTGTACCTCAATGATAGCACCAAGAAGAAAAAATATAAATTTTCCTTATTAACTTTATGCTATACTTCCAGATTTTTTTTTTTTTTTGTGGTGCTAGGGATTGAACCCAGGACTTTGCACACAAGACTAGTGCTCTACCACTGAACTACCCCATCTCTGGACAATATTTTTAGTTGGTTCATAGGCAAGTACAAATATTTAAAATTGAAAAGATGAGGTACAAGTTAAAGTTATGGTAAGTAGGCAATGATGCTCAGAGCTGACTGATACTTTTTTTTTTGGTACTGGAGATTGAACTCAGGGGCACTCAATCACTGAGCCACATCCCCAGCCCTATTTTGTGTTTTATGTAAAGACAGGGTCTCACTGACTTGCTTAGCGCCTCGCTGTTGCTGAGGCTGGCTTTGAACTCGCGATTCTTCTGTCTCAGCCTCCCTAAGTGCCTGACTGATACTTTTTTTAAAAATATTTTTTTAGTTGTAGATGGACACAATATCTTTATTTTTATTTATTTTATGTGGTGCTGAGGATTGAACCCAGTGCCTCATGCATGCGAGGCAAGCACTCTACCCACTGAGACACAGTCCCAGCCCCCTGACTGATACTTTGTTGTATTGTCATGATAGCTTTGACACATTTCTGTACTGGACCAAAAAATATTTATTATGATGCCAATATACCTGTGTAGGCTAAATTTGAACAACCTAGGTACAGTCTGATTTTAATTGCATTGAGCATTATAAAAATAAAACCTATACATTTGCATGATTTATAGCAAATACTGGAGGAGAGAGAATAATGATGGGATGAAATTCAAAGTGTACATCATAATTTATAAAACATTCATACATCAAACCTCTAACTTCTCCCAGGTTATATAACATGAACTTCCAGAAGTCAAGCTTTCGTTATGCAAAACCTTCTAGCATCTTTGACCTGCCCTTGCTTCCAGTCAGCGGAGAAAGGTATGGTGAACAAGCCAAGAAAAAATAGCTGTAGAGGTAGGGACTACATTATTAAGTTTCTTTTTCTCCCTTCCTTTCCCTACCTCTCTCTCTTTCCTTCTTTCTTCTTCTTCTTTATCCTCTTTTTTGTTGTTGTTGTTACTGGGGATTGAACCAAGGGTTGCTCTGCCCTTGAGTCACAAGTCCAGCTCTTTTTAAAATATTTTTACCTTGAGACAGGGTCTCACTAAGCTGCACAGGCAGGCCTCAAACTTGCCATTCTGCTGCCTCACCTCCTAAGTCATTGGGATTACAGATGTGATTAAGTTTCCCAGCTGCATTGTTTCTTTTTTTTTTTTAGTTGTAGGTGGAAAGAATGTCTTTATTTTATTTTTATGTGGTGCTGAGGATCGAACCCAGTGCCTCACGCATGCTAGGCGAACACGCTACCACTGCGCCATAACCCCAGCCCCTGCATTGTTTCTTTTCTATCATAAGGACATTTATAAAATTTATTTCTCATAAAGAAGATATTTTAATCCCTATTTTACAACTGATAAACTTGAATTTAGTGAAGTTAATTAACTTGTGCTTATAAAACCGATATTCTCGATGGGAAGGATACAGTCTCATATTTGCAATAACAAAGTTATTTTTCTTCAATAATTTTAGAAATAAGTGTTTTTGCTATTTTGGCCTAAAAATAACAGACAGTTGATCAGAATGGATAAAAACAAGGCTGAACCCTTTCAGGGCCTGTATTAATAGAGAGTAATGGCAGGGATAAATTCAAACTCAAGTCTGAAATCAACAGTGCATGATTTTTTTATTATTTTATTTTTTTTAAAAAAAGAGCAGAATGCATTTCAATTCACAGAGCACATATGGAGCATAATTTTTCATTTCTCGCTTGTACACAAGGTAGAGTCACACCATTCATGTCTTCATACATGTACCTAGGATAGTGATGTCATCTGATTCCACCATCTTTCTGACCCCAATGTGCCCCTTCCTTCCCCTTCCTCCCCTATGCCCTATCCAAAGTTCCTCCATTTCTCCCATGCTCACCACCCCCAACCCCATTATGGATCAGCATCCACTTATCAAAGAAAACATTTGGCCTTTTTGGTGGGGGAGATTGGTTTACTTCACTTGGCATGACATTCTCCAGCTCCATCCATTTACTTGCGAATGCCACAATTTTATTCTCTTTTAATGCTGAGTAATATTCCATTGTGTATATAGACCACAGTTTCTTTATCCATTCATCTATTGAAGGGCATCTAGGTTGCTTCCACAGTTTAGCAATTGTGAATTGTGCTGCTATAAACACTGAAGTGGCTGGGTCACTGTAGTATGCTGTTTTTGAGTCTTTAGGGTATAGACTGAGGAGTGGGATAGCTGGGTCAAATGGTGGTTCCATTCCAAGTTTTCTAAGGAATCTCCATACTGCTTTCCAGATTGGTTGCACCAATTTGTAGTCCCACCAGCAATGAATGAGCGTGCCTTTTCCTTCACATCCTCACCAACACTTGTTGTTGTTTGTATTCTTAATAACTGCCATTTTGACAGGCGTGAGATGAAATCTTAGAGTAGTTTTGATTTGCATTTCTCTAATTACTAGAGATGTTGAACATTTCTTCATATATTTGTTGATTGACTATATTTCTTCTTCTGAGTAGTGTCTGTTCAGCTCCTTAGCCCATTTATTGATTGGGTTGTTTGTTTTTTTGGTGTAAAATTTTTTGAGCTCTTTATATATCCTGGAGATCAGTGCTCTATCTGATGTGCATGTGGCAAAAATTTGCTCCCAAAATGTAGGCTCTCTCTTCACCTCATTGATTGTTTCTTTTGCTAAGAAACTTTTAGTTTCAATGCATCCCATTTATTGATTCTTGCTTTTATTTCTTGCACTTTAGGAGTCTTGTTAAGGAACTCGGGGCCTAATTCGACATGATGAAAATTTGGGCCTACTTTTTCTTCTAATAGGCGTAGGGTCTCTGATCTAATTCGTAGGTTGAGAATTATGGTGAGAGATAGGCGTTTAGTTTCATTTTGTTGCATGTTTAGTTTCATTTTGTTGTATGATTTCCAGTTTTCTCATCACCATTTGTTGAAGAGGCTACTTTTCTCCAATGTACGTTTTTGACACCTTTGTCTAGTATGAGATAAGTGTAATTTTGTGGGTATGTTTCTGTGTCTTCTATTCTGTACCATTGGTCTACATGTCTATTTTGGTGAAAATATCATGTCATTTTTGTTACTATAGTTTTGTAATATAGTTTAAGGTCTGGCATTGTGATGCCTCCTGCTTCACTCTTCTTGCTAAGGATTGCTTTGGCTATTCTGGGTCTCTTATGTTTCCAAATGAATTTCATGATTGCTTTTTCTGTTTCTATAAGGAATGACATTGGGATTTTAATTGGAATTGCATTGAATCTGTATAGTGCTTTGGTAGTATGGCCTTTTTTTTTTTTTTTTTGGTACTGGAGATTGAACTCAGGGGCATTCGACCACTGAGCCACATCCCCAGCCCTATTTTTGTGTTTTATGTAGAGAAAGGGTCTCACTGAGTTGCTTAGCGCCTCCGTTGCTGAGGCTGGTTTTGAACTCATGATTCTTCTGTCTCAGCCTCTCTAAGTGCTGGGAATACAGGCTTGCGCTACTGTGCCTGGCTAGTATAGCCATTTTGACAATATTGATTCTGCCTATCCAAGGGCATGGAAGACCTTTCCATCTTCTAAGGTCTTCTTTAATTTCTTTCTTTAGTGTCCTGTAGTTTTCATTGTAGAGGTCTTGCACTTCTCTTGTTAGATTGATTCCCAAGTTTGTTTGTTTGTTTGTTTGTTTGTTTTTGAGGCCAATGTGAATGGGATAATTTTCCTAATTTCTCTTTTAGAGGATTCATCACTGATGTATAGAAATGCATTTGATTTATGGGTGTTGATTTTATGGTAGACTTTTTTGGATCCTCTAAGTATAGTATCATGTCATCAACAAATAATGATAGTTTGAGTTCTTCTTTTCCTATTTATATCCCTTTAATTTCTTTTGTCTGTCTAATTGCTCTAGCTAGAGTTTTAAGGACTATGTTGAATAGAAGTTGTGAGATAAGTCGGGCGCGGTGGCGCACGCCTATAATCCCAGCACTTTGGGAGTCTGAGACAGGAGAATCACGAGTTCAAAGCCAGCCTCAGCAACAGTGAGGCACTAAGCAACTCAGTGAGACCCTGTCTCTACACAAAACACAAAATAGGTCTGGGGATGTGGCCAAGTGATCAAGTACCCCTGAGTTCAATCTCTGGCACACACACACACAAAAAAGTGGTGAGAGAGGACATCCCTGTCTTGTTCCAGTTTTTAGAGGGAATTCTTCCAATTTTTCTCCATTTAGGATGATGTTGGCCTTGAGTTTAGCATAGATAGCTTTTACAATGTTGAGGTATGTTCCTGCCATCCCTAGTTTTTTTATGTGTTTTGAACATGAAAGGGTACTGTATTTTGTTAAATGCTTTCTCTGCATCAGTTGATAAGATCATATCCTTAGGGGCTGGGATTGTAGCTCAGCGGTAGAGCGCTTGCCTCGCATGCATGAGGCCCTGGGTTCGATCCTCAGCACCACATACAAAGCAATAAAATAAAGACATTGTGTTCATCAACAACTAAAAAAATATTTTTTTTAAAAAAAAAGATCATATCCTTAGCTGGGTGTGGTGGTGCACACCTGTAATCCTAGCACTTTGGGAGGCTGAGACAAGAGAATCGCGAGTTCAAGAAGCAACTCAGTGAGAGCTTGTCTCTAAATAAAACACAAAATTGGGCTGGAGATGTGGCTCAGGGGTCAAGTACCCCTCAGTTCAATCCCCAGTACCAAAAAAAAAGAAAGAAATCATATCCTTAAGTCTATTGATGTGATGGATTACGTTTATTGATTTCCATATGTTGAACCAAGCTTGCATCCCTGGAATGAACTCCACTTAATCATGGTGCACTATTTTTTAATATGTTTTTGTATGCAATTTACCAAAATTTTATTGAGAATTTTTGCATTTATATTCATCAGGGGTATTGGTCTGAACTTTTCTTGCTTTGATGTGTCTGTCTGATTTTGGTATCAGAGTGATACTAGCCTTGTAGAATGAGTTTGGAAGGGTTCCCTCCTTTTCTATTTCATAGAATAACTTGAGGAGTATTGATGTTAGTCTTTTGTAGGTCTTGTAGAACTCGCCTGAGAATCTGTCTGGTCCTGGGCTTTTCTTGGTTGGTAGGCCTTTAATGGCATCTTCTATTTCTTTGCTTGAAATTAATCTGTTTAAGTTGCGTAAGGGGAGACAGCCAGCGTCTCCTTGAGGGATTCTTCCTCCTGACAAGGAGGATGTAAGCCACCTGAGAAACCAAAATCTAGAATAATTAGTAAAGAGCAAAAGACGAAGTCAGAAAGATAGTTTCAAAAGTTGGAGGCCCTGATAGGTCCAGTCCATACAGGAGCTGGGAGCTAGACAACAAGAAGATGGCTCCTGTGGTTTATTTATGGGAGTACAGAAAGGGAAGGGATAAGGTTTCAAAGGGAGTCTTGCTTCATGAGGTCTTGCAGTCAGCAGGTTGAATGGCATCTTTGCAGGTCACACCCATCTCAGAGGGACTGTGCAGATATAGCAGGTCAGAATCTTCCATGCTGTGTGGGATCTTTGGCAGAGCTGAGGGGGAAGTTCACCTGCATCAGGCGGTCTATACCTGTGGGGGTGCCACAAGATTTCCTAATGCCAGACCTATCCTCCCACTGGCTGCGATGCCAATAGTCCACATACAGTCCATGGATGGTTCTCTACAGTTGTGTATGTCCTCCTGGTTCAGTTTGGGTAGGTCATACACCTCTAGAAATTTGTCAGTGTCTTTGAGGTTTTCTATTTTACTGGAGTATAAATTTTCAAAATAGTTTCTAATTATTTTCTGTATTTCAGTAGCGTCTGTCATGATATTTCCTTTTGCATCACAAGTTTTAGTAATTTGAGTTTTCTCTCTCCTTTTCATTAAGGTGGCTAAGGGTTTGTCAATTTTTATTTATTTTTTTCAAAGAACCAGCTTTTTCTTTTGTCAGTTTTTTCAATTGTTCCTTTTGTTTCAATTTCATTGATTTCAGCCCTAATTTGAATTATTTCCTGTCTTGTGCTTTTTTTTTTTTGGTACTGGAGAGGGAACTGAGGGGCACTCGACCACTGAGCCACATCCCCAGCCCTATTTTGTGTTTTATGTAGAGACAGGGTCTCACTGAGTTGCTTAGCGCCTCGCTGTTGCTGAGGCTGGCTTTGAACTCACGATTCTCCTGTCTCAGGCTCCCTAAGTGCTGGGATTACAGGCTTGCGCCACCGTGCCTGGCTTGTCTTCTGCTTCTTTTGGTGTTGGTTTGTTCCTCTTTTTCTAGGGCTTTGAGTTGTAATATTAGGTCATTTATTTGTTGACTTTTTATTCTTTTAATGAATGAGCTTAATGTAATGAACTTTCCTCTTAGCACTGCCATCATAGTGTCCCAGAGATTTTGATATGTTATGTCGGAGTTCTCATTTACCTCTAAGAATTTTTTTATCTCCTCCCTGATGTCTTCTGTTATCCATGTATCATTCAGTAGCATATTATTTAGTCTCCAGGTGTTGAAGTAGCTTCTGTTTTTTAATCTGTCATTGATTTCTAATTTCATTCCATTATAGTCTGATAGAATGCAGGGTAGTTTCTCTATTTTTTTTTTATTTGCTAAGGCTTGCTTTGTGGCATAACATATGATCTATTTTGGAGAAGGATTCATGAGCTGCTGAAAAAAATGTATTTACTTGTTGGTGGATGGAATATTCTATATATGTCTGTTAAGTCTAAATTATTGATTGCTTTATTGAGTTATATAGTTTCTTTGTTTTAAATTTTGTTTGAAAGATCTTACCAGTGGTGAGAGAGGTGTGTTAAAGTCACTCAGTATTATTGTGTTGTGGTTATTTGGTTTTTGAAGTTGAGAAGGGTTTGTTTGATGTACATAGATGCCCATTGTTTGGGGCATAGATATTTAAGATTATTGTGTTTTGTTGATGTATGAGTCCCTTAAGCAGTATGAAATAATCTTCTTTATCCCTTTTCACTAACTTTTGTTTGAAGTCTACTCTATCTGATATGAAGATGGAAACCCCTGCTTGTTTACTCAGTCCATGTGAGTGGTATGTTTTTTCCCATCCTTTCACCTTCAGTCTGTGGAGGTCTTTTCCTGTGAGATGAGTCTCTTGAAGGCAACATATTGTTGAGTCTGTTTTTAAAATTCAATCTTCCAGTCTATGTCTTTTAATTGATGAGTTTAGGCCATTGACATTCAGGGTTATTACTGAGACATGGTATGTATTTCCATTCATTTTGGTTTATTTTTGGTTTTTAACTTGACTTGGTTTCTCCTTTGATTGGCTTTTCCTTTAGTGGAGTTCCACCCTTTGCAGATTTTCATTGTTGTTTTTCATTTCCTCCTCATGGAATATTTTGCCGAGAATGTTCTGTAGTGCAGGCTTTCTTGCTGTAAATTCTTTTAACTTTTATCTTTTGTCATCAAATCTAATGCTTAATTTTGCTGGATATAAGATTCTTGTTTGGCATCTGTTGTCTTTCAGAGCTTGGTATATACTGTTCCAGACTCTTCTAGCTTTGAAAGTGTGGGTTGAGAAATCTGCAGAGATCCTAATTGATTCTCCCCTATATGTAATCTGATTTTGTGGCTTTTCTTGTGGCTTTTAAAATTCTCTCCTTATTTAGTATGCTAAACATTTTCACTATAATGTTCCTTGTGTAGATCTGTTGTGATTTTGTACATTTGGTGTCCTGTAAGCCTTTTGTATTTGATTTTGCAATTCATTCTTCATGTTTGGAAATTTTTTTGATATTATTTCATTAAATAGATTGTTCATTCCTTTGGTTTGTAATTCTATGCCTTCCTCTATCCAAATAATTCTTAAATTTAGTCTTTTTCATGTTATCCCATAATTCTTGGATGTTCTGCTTATGGTTTCTTACCATCTTCACTGTGTGGTCAACTCTGTTTTCAAAATTATGTATTTTGTTTTCATTGTCTGATATTCTGACTTCCAAGTGATCTAGTCTGTTGGTGATGCTTTTTATTGAGTTTTTAATTTGGTTTATTGCTTCTTTCATTTCAAGGATTTCTGTTTTTGTTTTTTTCAGAATCTCTATTTCCTTGTTGAAGTAATCTTTTGTTTCCTATATTTACCTATGTAGTTCTTTATCGAAATGATCTTTTGCTACCTGTGTTTGCTTTCTTATATCATCCTTTAATTTACACAACATTTTAATTATGTACATCCTGAACTCCTTCTCTGAAATTTTTTCTGCTGTGCTGGCCATGGATTCTAATAATGATGTACTTTGGTTTGTTTGGGGCACTTTCTTCCCTTGTTTTTTCATGTTGTTCATGTGTCTTCCTTTTTAGCACTGCAGATCTGAGGTGTTACAGTTTTTATCCTATAGGCTTATAGTTTTCCTGCAGGGTTCAAATACTTCTTCTTTAAGGGGGAGATCAATATTAACAATTCCAACACAAACAATGTACAGCCTTAAATTAAATAGCTCCTAATAAGACCTTTACGGTTTTGTCACAATATACAGAAATGGTAAGTTCAATTATTATCTGCAATATAAACAGTAGGTTTGCAAAAGGGTCTACAGTTTCTGATGGTGGACAAAGAGAGAACTAGGGGTGGGGTGTAGGATGAGATGTTGAGGTAGGAAGTTAGGATATAGAGTTATCAGATCTTAGAAAGCTTGAAAGAGGAATCAAAAGAGGTTGGCTAGTAGCAGCAGGAAAGATAAAAAGACTTTGGGGAGACAAGTAAGTGGGAAGAAAGTAGAGTACAAAAAACAAACACAAAAATTAAAATTTAAAAATGCAAAAGTAGAAGATAAAAGAATATACAACACAACTGTAATATACTATTCAGATATCCCAGTTCTCAGTAACCTAATGCAAAAAAAATACTTAGTTTCACAAATGTTGGGGATGTGAGGGCAGGAAAAGAGAGAAAAGGAGAAAAAAAATAGAAAAAAAATCTCAAGGTAAACTAAAGGGTTGCTTCTGATGGAGTTCAGTATTTTTCTTGCTTCCCTTCTCGTCTAATAAGTGAGATGTCTGTTGCTTGCTGGTAATTCCACCCTCAGGATGGTGAAATTTATTAGGGTAGGAGGGTTGGTCTTGGAGGGGGAACTCCTGGAAGTGGGGTGTAGCACTGGCCAGTCTCCATTGGAAGACTGCACCCCAAGGATTTCCTTTGGGGCTCTCTCATGTGATGTGGGCACCTGGTCTTATCTCCTTATATCACCTGTAGACCTCACAATTTCTGGTCTCTAATTTAGTCTCTAAACTGTATCTCACTCACCCTCTCCATCTCTACTTCCCAATCAGGAACCTCTCTCTCCGGAGGTCTTGTGGGCTGTGCTCTGGGGCCTGTGCACCTGTCATGGAGAGCTATTTTGTGTTAGGCAGATCAGGACCAGGCTTTGCAAGCTATGGACCAGCCATGTCACTGCAAGTGCTGTGCTGGGTTAGTGGCTGCAGGGGAGAGGGGTGAGCTGGGGGACTATAGGTACCTTGATATTGTTTCTGGGCCCCAGTCAGTATCCCAAGCTGGAGGTTGCCCCAACTAAAGATAATGATGGTGGTAGCGAGGATCATCCAAGATGACAACAAAGGTGCCCCAAGATGGAGGTGGCTGCTTTCGGAGATAAGGTGTCAGGGCATAGAGGGTGGTAGAGTTAGATGATGCATTTGAAGATGCAACTCTGTGGTGTGCAGTGTTGTGGTGGGTGGTTGTCTCCAGACTTTGTCCTGAGTCCCCAGGTGCAGGCTGCCATGCCTGTACTCTCACAGCCATTGCAGTGTCCCAAGATGGAGGCGACCAGAGGAGCCCCATGCTGGTAGATTGGGGTCCACAGGGGAGCAAGAGCCAGGGGTTCTGTGTGGGTGGGCAACCAGGGGTCCTGTGCAGTGTGTGGGTTCTGATGCCAGGGGTCCTATGTGGGAGTGGGTCCTATGTGGGCAAGTGGCTGGGGTCCTGTGCAAATGCTGAGGCTAGGAGACCCACCTAGGCACATGGCCAGGATTCCTGCATGGGAGGAGCTGTCAGGTAATAACTCACAGAGAATCAGTATTCCTACTGCTTGAGTCCCAGGTCATGGAGCAAGAAGGAACGCAACCTCCTTCTAGCCCACCATTTTGGATCTCTTCCCAGCACATAATTTTTATTCACAAGATCAAGTGCTTTCAAAGTGCTATTGCCATTCAAGTTCTAAGTAAATATGGTCCTATAGAAACTGCTTCTGAAAAGTTAGCCCTAGGAGAGAAAATGAAAGTGCCACTTAACACACTAAGTCTAAGTTATATAGAAATCAAAGTAAAAAAAATAGCCAAGATCCTATTGAAAAACTGGCAGGGAGAACTTGTCCTTCAGGACATAAAGACATAGTATACAGGTATAGGAATTAAGGCAGCATGATACTGGCACAGGAATAGACAAAAAGAATTTTGGAGTAGAGAGCTGGTGAGACCATTCCAAGTCCCCTCTTCTAGCTGTTTGGAAACAGACGTTAAGTCATCGCTCATGCATTAATTAACATTCAAATTTTAGGAAAGGTGATATACAGAATAGTGGAGAAAAAAACAGACTTTTACATAAATGATGCTAAGATATTTAAACAAGAAATTTGGGGAGTGTCACGAGCAGCATGCACAATTAATAATGACTTGGAGGTGGATTTTATCTTATCTTTTTGGTACTGAGGATTGGACTCAGGAGTACTTCACCACTGAGCCACATCCCCAGCCCTATTTTGTGTTTTATGTAGAGACAGGGTCTCACTGAGTTGCTTATCACCTCGCCATTGCTGAGGCTGGCTTTGAACTCACAATTCTCCTGTCTCAGCCTTCCAAAGTGCAGGGATTACAGGCGTGCGCCATCGTGCCCGACTGGATTATCTTTAAATGCAAGTGTATGTTCAATTACAACAATCATCAAATATAATTGATTAATGCAAAAAGTGTTGGGTGTGCTGGAGCATGCCAACTAGCATTTAATAGGCACTAATTAAACACTATGGGTAAGTTACACTATCCCAGGGCAACTAAACACTACAATTAATTCACACAATCCTAGGGCAACCACGAGCCCCAAAGTACCTCTGATGCCAGGTGACTTCTCTTACCCCAAGAGCACACATTGTCCTTGTCTGGTGGGTCTCTTCAGCTGACAGCTGGATGTCAGGGAATGGTAGAGTTGATCCAGGGATGGACAGCAAGGAGGCCGGTCTCACTGATATCCTTGGAGCAAAGCCAAAAATGTGGCAGGACAAGCAGTTTAAATGCAGTTCCAAGTTGGTGGTGTGAGCTGGTGATTGGTTGTTGTAAAACCACTGGGTAAGGCTTTATTGAGATGTACGCTTCTGGGCAAATTCCCCCAGTCCAGGCCCTATAAAATCCCATGCTCCTCACCCGCTCCTGCTTTTTCCCCCCTGACACCCACCTGCACTGATCTCCATGAATAAAGATCTCCTGGTCGCATGAGGTGTACTGTGTGTGGTGCGGCCGTAACCCTTACATGTAGTATGTTGTATTCATACAACAGAATGATATACAGCAAGGATAATTAACAGACTACATCTACATACAACATTCCAGATGAATCTCACAAACATAACGCAGAATAAAAGAAGCTACATACAAAATGATACATAATGTGTTATTTAATTCATAGAAAATTTTAAGAAATGGACAAGATCAATCTACGGTGTTAAAGTGTTTAGAAAAGTGGAAACAAAAAGGACAGTGATCAAGAAAGAGTTGCCGGTTCTTTTTTTTTCTTTTTCTTTTTGGTACTGGGGATTGGAACCAGGGGCACACACCACTGAGCTATATCCCTAGACCTTTATTTTTTATTTTGAGACAGGTTCTTTCTACGTTACCCAGGCTGGAATAGAACTTGCAATCCTCAGCCCTGGCCTCCCAAGTAGCTGGGATTACAGGTGTGTGCCACCACAACAGGCTGTATTTGTTTTGTTTGTTTATTTATTTATTTTTTCATACCAAGGATTGAACTCAGGAGTACTCCACCACCGAGCCACATTCCCAGCCCTATTTTGTGTTTTATGTAGAGACAGGGTCTCACTGAGTTGCTTAGTGCCTCACCATTGCTGAGGCTGGCTTTGAACTCGCGATTCTCCTGTCTCAGCCTCCCAAAGTGCTGGGATTATAGGCATGCACCACTTTTTTGTTTATTTATTTATTTTTTTGAGGTGAGTAATAGTTACACGCCTGTTTGCTTTGTGATAGTTCATTGAGCTATGTACATTTTGTATTATCTGTAAAGCCAGATGACCAAAAGGAGGCAAATAAACTGCTGGGTAAGGCTTTATTGGGATGCACGCTCCCAGGCAACCTCCTCAGTCCAACACAGCGGGTCTGGGAGAATCGCACATGTGTTCCGTGGTACAGAAAATGTAAAGAGCCTGGTCTGGAAGGGGAAGTCTTAAGGCAGGAAGAGGGGGGATTGGGGTAGGAAGAGGAGATAACTGGAGTCTTGTGTTCTCTGGTATTGGTCAGAGGATCCTGCTGAGGTCAGAGTCCTTCTGGGATGAGTCTGGAAAAGTCCGCTGATTGGTAGGAGGCGCCATTACAGCTTACATATCAGCGTCTGGTTGGCTGTTCCTTTGCACATGCGGGATGCCTGCTGCTTCTTTCCCTGCGGCTGCAGCGGCATTCAGCATGTTTGTGAGTTCTGCGTTTGCCTTGCTAACCTAACATCATCCACTTTTCCAGTTAGAAGTTATATTTCACAACAAAAAACATTTTTAAAATTAAAAAATCAGAATTTTAAAATTCCTATTCACTATTACGGAGAAAAAGAAAGTACTCAGTGCTTGTGTATTTGGGTTGATGCTCATTTTCTGACGCCAAAGAGAATATGGGATATGAAGACAAAGGCCATGGTTCCTGCCCTCAAAAAGCTTACTTACCATTTTTGGGCTAGGGATATAACTCAGTGGTAGAGTGCTTGCCTAGCTCTCTGAGGACCTGGGTTTGATTATCAGAGCCATCAAAAAAAAAAAAATTGCCTCTTATGGCAGTGAAAGATACACAAAGTATTACTATTACAAGATAGAATTCAGTAAGTAGCAAGTAAAGGTACTATTTGGCTATTTGTTCTAGTTGGATTCCTATGAAACATCACATTATCTAAAAAAATGCATTTAAAAGTGACAGTATCGGGCTAGGGCTATGGCTCAGTGGTAGAGCGCTTGCCTAGCATGTGTGAGGCACTGGGTTCAATCCTCAGCACCACATACAAACAACAAAAGAATAAAATAAAGATCCATCAACAACTAAAGAATAAAAATTTAAAAAAAGTGACAGTATCAATAGGAAGAACTGAGGTATAACAAAGAAAAATAATAATAAAGATTTTTCCTCAATAATTTCAGCAATAAAGATATTTTTGTTATTTATTGTGGCCTAAAGCAAAACAAAACAAAACAAAAACCCCAAGCTAAGCCCTTGTCATGGCCCTTTAACTTTGTACTCTGGAGCTTTTCAATTACTGTTATTGTTTTTGGCCTTGAGTTTTTCCATGCAATTTTTCTTTCTTTTTTTTTTTTGGTAGTGGAGATTGAACTCAGGGGTACTCGACCACTGAGCCACATCCCCAGCCCTATTTTGTGTTTTATGTAGAGACAGGGTCTCACTGAGTTGCTTAGCACCTCGCCATTGCTGAGGCTGACTTTGAACTCGCGATTCTCCTGTCTCAGCCTCCCAAAGTGCTGGGATTACAGGTGTGCGCCACCACGCCCGGCTCATGGAATTTTTTTTAAATATTTTTTTCAGCTGTTGATGGGTCTTTATTTTGTTTACTTATATGGGGTGCTGAGGATCGAACCCAGTGCCTCACACTTGGTAGGCCAGCACTCTACCACTGAGCCACAACCCCAGTCCCTTTTCCATGCACTTTTGTTCCAGAAAGATAATTTTAAAAATCTAATTAACATTGATGATATAAAATCCAACAGCTCTAATGATATTGTGTGTCTTTTTGAAGAATGTATTGCTCTTGTCTTTTGCATAAATCATGGCCTTTATTTTCCTAGCTCTGATCAGTACTATCATTAAACCAGCACATATGCTATCTTACATATGCTAGCATCACTTTTATTACTCATTTTATTTTATTTTATTTTATTTTAAATTTTTTTAGTTGTAGATGGACACAATATCTTTATTTTATTGCTTTTTGTATGTGGTGCTGAGGATCGAACCCAGGGCCTCACACACGCAAGGCAAGCGCTCTACCGCTGAGCTACAATCCCAGCCCTTATTACTCATTTTAATAGTCAATATCACACAGAAGTAGTATGAGGCAAAACAAACCCCAGTCATTTGTAAACACCAAGCATGAACAAGAAGCCAATTGAACTCCCAGTCACTCATTCAAACAACAGCAGTTCCAAATCATGGTCATGATAGAGAATCTGTGGCCATTCTAGGTCCTACATATTTGGTTATACTTAGTTTGCAATATGAAAATCTGTAGGTAAAATGTCTATACCATGTAAGTTGCTATGGAAATAGAAAAAGAAATGTTTAATTCCTTCTTAGAGGTGTAAGGGGGTTGAAGTGCAGAGAAGGCTTGACATTTGATCTGTTTTGAGTAAGGATATAGATATCTGCAGGTGTAAAAGAAAGGGAAGGCAACTCCAAGTGAGCACTGCAAGAACAAAGACAGGAAACAAATTGAACTGTCATAGAGCAACAGGGTTTTTGAAAGCCAATTAAAAACACTCATTTTAGGGCTGGGGTTGTGACTTGGTGCCAGAGCACTTGCCTAGCATGTATGAAGCACTGGGTTTGATTCTCAGCACCACATAAAAATAAAGGCCCATTGACAACTAAAAAATATTTTTTAAAAAACACCCATTTTAAATAATCCATCTCTACATCCATTTCATTGTGTAGAACTGGTATCTCTTATGTCCTGAGAATAGGTGCTACTCCTTAGTCACCTCTCACCAACATGTTTATTTAGATGATTTCACTCCTATTAATCTGCATTTATTTCCTTCCCATTTGTCATTTTCTCCTTTAGAATAAAAACTGTAATTATTGGTAGTCACTACTAAAAATATATATCCATGAAGAGGCATTAGTGTGGTTTGGCAGCATGAACACTGAACCCCAAGCAGGATATCTCTGTGCTTATCCTGGCACATCTGTCAAGAATCTCCATGAGATAAGTGCAGTGGCCCACAGCTCTAATCTCAGTGACATAGGAAGCTGAAGCAGGGAGATTGCAAAGTTCAAAACCAGTCTTACCAACTTAGGGAGGCCCTGAACAATTTAGTGAGAGCTTGTCTCAAAATAAAAAATATAAAAAGGGCTGGGGATGTGGCTCAGTGGTTAAGCACCCCTGGATTCAATTCCTAGTACCAAAAAAAAGAAAGAAAGAAAGTCCATGAACCTGAACACGTTACTCAAGCTCTTTTGACCTCAACTTTTTTACTTTGTAAAACAAGATGATCTCCAAGATCCTTTCTACTGAAACGGTCCTTTCAGATGGTTGACAATGAGCTAATGAGTAGCTTAAGGTCCTGTCTGGCTAGAAATTTTGACCCATATACTTGGAATAAAACAGAAATTAAAAATGTTTACACCCTAGGAAGGGACATCTTAGGTAGAGACCCCTAGACAATGCTGAAGCTAGGGGAAGAATCTCGAACTAAGGATATGATAGATTTTACTAGCAACAATAATTGACTACCAAAATTTAGTTAAATTAGAATTAGGAAGCAACGGGGCACAGTGGCACAAACCTGTAATCCCAGAATTTAGGGAGGCTGAGACAGCAGAATCACAAGTTCAAAGCCAGCCTCAGCAACCGCCAGGCGTTAAGCAACTCAGTGAGACCCTGTCCTACATAAAACACAAAATAGGGCTGGGGATGTGGTTCAGTGGTCGAGTGCCCCTGAATTCAATCTCCAGTACCGCCCCCCCAAAATTTAGAAATCTATATACTTGAACAATGCTAGGCTTTAAAAAAATTGTAGCAAGCTGGGTGCGGTGGCTCACACCTGTAATCCCAGCATTTTGGGAGGCTGAGACAGGAGAACTGCGAATTCAAAGCCAGCCTCAGGGGCTGGGGCTGTAGCTCAGTGGTAGAGCACTTGCCTAGCATGCGTGAGGCACTGGCTTCGATCCTCAGCACCATGTATAAATAATAAATGAATAAAATAAAGATCCATCAACATCTGAAAAAAATACTTATAAAAAGCCAGCCTCAGCACTGGCAAGGCGCTAAGCAACTCAGTGAGACCTTGTCTCTGCCTAAAACACAAAATAGGGCTGGGGATATGGCTCAGTGGTCGAGTGCCCCTGAGTTCAATCCCTGGTGCCAAAAAATAAATAAATAATAAAATAAAATAAAAATAAAAAAATTGTATATATATATATATATATATATATATATATATATATATATAACATTAGGTTTACCCTTTAACCTTTTTTTAAATCTGCAAGTTGTTTAATATTTCAACATGTAGTTTGCTCAGCTTCTGAGCCTGACTATAAATGCAGGAAGGGTTGATGAAAAGAGATACAGAATTCATTCATTTAACTCAGTTACTTACCTTTAATGGGTTAGCAATGAACATGGGAAACTTTGCAGGCATTTTAACCATTTTTAAGTGTATGATTCAGTGGCCTTAGGGATATATATTCAAGATGTTCGGAAATTATCACCTATACCCATAAATACTATGCTTTTGTGTTTTGCTTTTTTCTACTCTTCCTCTAAAATACTATTTTTAACAAATTGTTTCCTCTCTAAGCTGAACAAAAAGAAAAAGATTTTTCATACCTCTAAGCAATTGTTCTCAACTTGGAGACATTTCTTGCTCAGGGACATTTGGCAATGCCTGTAGACTACTGACATGAATATATGCTAGGAATGCTGCTAAACATTCACAATGTACAGGACAGTCTCCTTATATCCCAACAATGAATTATCTAGCTCAAATGTCATTATTGTGGCTTTTGAGGATTCTTGCTCTTTCAGAATTAGTCTGGGGCTCAGTGCTTCTCACTCTCAGCAATGGAGAGCCATGGCAGAGGAAAATGGGGAAAGTTCTGAAACCTAAGGAAATATGGCAAAGCTTGGGCAGATGAAGAGCAGAAGTCAAATAAGAGTGAACTGTGAGCATTAACCTCTTTCTCTTGTAAGCCCCCACCCCTCACTGTACTGCTCTCTAATTCTGTGGTAGTGGTCATTTTACAACCATTCCTGTAGTAAAGGTTTATCAGTGGCACAAGTGTAATGGTAAAAAGGCAGGTCTGAGATGCAAAAGACCCAAACTGAGAAAGGCAGTGTTTTATTACTTCTTTCTTTGGGATGACTTCTTTCTAAGAGATAATCTTCCCTTGAAATCTGGCTTCTATTGTACCCCAATCACCTCCCTCATGTCCTCAATTTTCTGGATAGGCTAGAAAGGTGTCTGGTCACCACTGTGACTTGAGATCTTTTTCCAAAAGAAATATAAGCGAGGAGCCGCAGAGGGCCCAGATCCGCCCTCAGGAAACTCCACGGGTGTCCAGCCAATGGGAGACCAGGGACTGCTAGCCGCTAGCCACTGGGGAGCCCAAACTTAGGGTAAGAGTCCCCGCAGAGACCCTAGCACGAGGCATCCCCGCCCAAGGGCAGCCTGGGCCCACCCCAGTTCTGCTCCAGAGTTCCTGTGGACCGGCAGGAGCCACAAAGGGCCCTGATGCGCCCTCAGGAACCTCCACAGTTGTCCAACCAAAGGGAGACCAGGGACTGCCACCTCTAACCACTGGGGAGCCCAAATTCAGGGCAAGAGTCACTCCAGAGACCCCAGCATGAGGCACCCCTGCCCAAGGGTGACCTGGGCCCACCTCAATTTCGCTACAGAGTTCCTGCAGACTAGCAGAAGCCTCAGAGGGCCCAAATCCACCCTCAGGAAACTCCTCGGGTGTCCAACTAAGGGTTGACCAGAGACTGATAGCTATCAGCCACAGAGGAAGGCACACCCAGGGTAAGAGTCGCCTGCAGAGATCCCAGCATGAAGAGGCCCCACCCAAGTGCGCTCTGGGCCCACCTCAGTTCTGCTCCAGAGTTCCTGTGGTCAGGCAAGACAGAAGGCCCAAAACCACCCTTAGGGAATGCCAGCAGTGCCCAGCTGAAGGCAGACCAGAGCCTGCTAGCCTCCAGCCCCAGGGGAGCTCACACTCACTGTAAGGGTCACACACAGACTCTCCTGCTTATGACCCTGCCTAAGGGAGACCTGAGCCTGCCTCCAGTTCTGCTCCAGAGATCCTGTTCACCAGCAGGAGTACAAGAGAGGGGCAAAACAGCCCTCAGGGGCCGCCTCAGGAGCCCAGCCAAGGCCACTCCCACTGGCCTCTAGAGGTAGGTCCACTACCTCCGACACCAACTTTAGTGGCAGTAGTGCCCATCTGGGGACACTGGGGGAACAGAAGTCGCTCCAAGGTGAGACATGGGTAATCTAGAGTGTCAATACAAGATTATAGGATAGAAGCCGCAATACCTCAGATCAGTATTTCAAGAAAGGAAGATACACAATCAACATGAACAAACAAGGGAAGAAAGTGCCCCAAATAAACCTGGATACCACTGTAACAGAATCCATTGACAACACAGTTGATGAAATGTCAGAGAAAGAAGTCAGAATGTACATAATTAAAATGATCAGTGAGGGCTGGGGCGGTAGCTCAGTGGTAGAGCGCTTGCCTACCATGCATGAGGCACTGGGTTCGATCCTCAGCACCACATATAAATAATAAAATAAAGATCCATCAACAACTAAAAAAAAATATTAAAAAAAAACGATCAGTGAATTAAAGAATGACATAAGTGAGCAATTACAGGCAAAAATTGATCAATCCAACAACGAAATAGGAGAGCAAATAAAGGCAACCATTGATCATTCTAACAAAGAGATAAGAGAGCAATTACAAGTAGCAAAAGATTACTTTAAGAAAGAGCTAGAGATCGTGAAAAAAAACCAATCAGAAATTCTTGAAATGAAGGAAACAATAAACCAAATTAAAAACTCAATAGAAAGCATCACCAGCAGACTAGATCACCTGGAAGACAGAACCTTGGATAATGAAGACAAGATATATAATCTTGAAAATAAACTTGACCATACAGTGAAGATGGTAAAAAATCAAGAACAGAACATACAAGAAATATGGGACAGCATCAAAAGACCAAATCTAAGATTTATTGGGATAGAAGAAGGTGCAGAATTTCAAACCAAAGGAATGCACAATCTCTTCAATGAAATAATATCAGAAAATTTCCCAAATGTGAAAAATGAAATGGAAAATCAAATACAAGAGGTTTACAGGACACCAAATGTACAAACTTTCAGCAAATCTATACCAAGTCACATTATAATGAAAATGCCCAACATACAGAATAAGGATAGAATTTTAAAGGCCGCAAGAGAGGAACCAGATTACATATAAGGGGAGACCAATTCGTATCTGGGCAGATTTTTCAACCCAGACCCTAAAAGCCAGGAGATCATGGAATAACATATTCCAAGCCCTGAAAGACAATGAATGCCAACCAAGAATCCTATATCCAGCAAAATTGAGCTTCAGATTTGATGGTGAAATAAAAACCTTCCATGATAAAAGTTAAAAGAATTTACAGCAAGAAAGCCTGCACTACACAGCATTCTTGGCAAAATATTCCACGAGGAGGAAATGATAACCAACAATGAAAATTTACAAAGAGAGGAACTACACTAAAGGAAAGACCATTCAAAAGAGAAAACAACTCAAGGTAAAAACCAAAAATAAACCAAAATGACTGGAATTACAAATCATATCTCAATAACATCCCTGAATGTAAATGGCCTAAATGCACCAATTAAAAAACATAGACTGACAGACGGGATTTTAAAAAAAAGACCTGCCGGGCGCGGTGGTGCAAGCCTGTAATCCCAGCACTTAGGGAGGCTGAGACAGGAGAATGGCGAGTTCAAAGCCAGCTCCAGCAACGGCGAGGCACGAAGCAACTCAGTGAGACCCTGTCTCTACATAAAACACAAAATAGGGCTAGGGATTGTGGGGGGCGGGCTCCCTGGATCCGGGAGCCGCCCTGCCCTTTCAAGATGGCAACCTGGCTATATGCCAGAAACTTGCAGTAAACAGGTGGACAACTTAAGGAAGTGCACAGCATTGGCTGGTGGTAACGTCACTGTGCATGCTTGGCTCGTGGGCATTGCCTGCTCTGATACACGCCTGTATTCTGCTCATGCATTCCCCTCGTGCTTGATAATGCTATTCCTGCTAATTGGTTATAACTCTGCTCTGTAATACTTCCTGCTGTATGAAAAGTATATAGAAGGAGGCTGGGGGGAAGAAAAGGGTAGAACAAAAGAGAACCAAGGAAGGCAAGAAGAGCGCTCAACAAAATAAAGATTGCTTTCTGAGAACAACGGCGTGATTATTGTCTCCTGCCGGCGGGCGACGATAAGGGATGTGGCTCAGTGGTAGAGTGATCCTGAGTTCAATCTCCAGTACCAAAAAAAGAAAAAAAGACCTAACAATATGCTGTCTTCAAGAGACTCATCTCACAGGAAAAGACATCCACAGACTGAAAGTGAAAGGGTGGGAAAAAACATATCACTCACATGGACCCCGCAAACAAGCAGCAGTTTCCATCCTCATATCAAATAAAGTGGACTTCAAACCAAAGATGGTGAGAAGAGATAAAGAAGGTCATTTCATACTTCTTAAGGGTATCATACATCAACAAGACATAACAATCATAAATATCTATGCCCCAAATAATGGGGCTTCTACATATATCAAACAAATTCTTCTCAAACACAAGAATCAAATAGACCACAACACAATAATACTTGGAGACTTTAACACAGCTCTCTCACCATTGGATAGATCTTTCAAACAAAAACTTAATAAAGAAACCATAGATCTCAATGAAACTATCAATAATTTAGACTTAACTGACATATATAGAGTGTTCCATCCATCAATGAGTGAATACACTTTTTTCTCAGCTGCACATGGACCCTTTTCCAAAATAGATCATATGTTATGTCTCAAAGCCAGTCTTAGCAAATACAAAAAAATAGAGATTCTACCCTGCATCCTATCTGACCACAATGGAATAAAATTACAAATCAATGACAGATTAAAAAACAGAAACTACTCCATCACCTGGAAACTAAATAATATGCTATTGAATGATGCATGGATAACACAAGACATCAAGGAAGAGATAAAAAAATTCGGGGCTGGGATTGTGGTGCAGTGGTAGCGTGCTCGCCTAGCACACGTGAGGCACTGGGTTCGATCCTCAGCACCACATAAAAACAAAGATATTCTGTCCACCTACAACTAAAAATATATATATTAAAAAAAAGAGAGAGAGATAAAAAAATTCTTAGAAGCAAATGGAAACTCTGATACAACATATCAAAATCTCTGGGATGCCATGAAGGCAGTGCTAAGAAGAAAGTTCATAGCACTAAACTCATTCATTAGAAGAAGTAAAAGTCAACAAATAAATGAATTGACTCTTCATCTCAAAGCCTTAGAAAAGGAAGAACAAATTAACACCCAAAGAAGTAGAAGACAGGAAATAATCAAAATTAGGGCTGAAATCAATGAAATTGAAACAAAAGAAACAATTCAAAAAATTGACAAAACAAAAAGCTGGTTCTTTGAAAAAATAAACAAAATTGACAAA